>JAGFNQ010004360.1:120245-148453 GCA_024364735.1 Boesenbergia rotunda
AAGTTGGTCCTCGGATTGACATAAGGCAAACATAGCTCTCCAGAATCAAGTCTCTCCCGAATAAAGTGGCGATCAATCTCGATGTGTTTGGTTCGGTCATGTTGAACTGGATTATTTGCAATATTGATTGCAGCTTTGTTGTCGCAATACAGCCTGAGAGATAATTCAGCCTTTAATCCCATATCTTCCAACAAGAAGCTCAACCACAACATTTCTGCAACACCATGCGCCATGGCTCGATATTCTGCTTCCGCACTGGACCGTGCACAAACACTTTGTTTTTTACTTCTCCAGGTTACCAAGTTTCCTCCTAAAAAGGTGCAATAGCCAAAAGTGGATCTTCTATCATCTTTAGACCCAGCCCAATCAGCATCAGAATAACATTCCACTTTCAGATTACCGCCTCCTTTAAATAGCAAGCTTTTTCCGAGACATGACTTTAAATACTTTAAAATCCTGTCAACAGCCTTCATGTAGATAGTTTTAGGAGCATGCATGTACTGGCTCACTACACTAACAGCGCAGGTAATGTCAGGCCTAGTCATAGACAAATAGAGTAACTTTCAAACCAACCTTTGATATGTTCCCTTTTCCAGATTTGTAAGATCCTCTCCATTAGAACTAGTAAGATCATGACTTACTTCTATAGGTGTTGATGCTGGCCGACAACCCAACTTCCCTGTCTCCTTGAGCAAATCTAACACATATTTTCTCTAGCATATATAAATTCCCTCATGAAATCGAGCAACTTCAATACCAAGGAAGTACCTCAATAGTCCAAGGTCTTTAATTTCAAACTCTGATATTAACTTGGACTTAAGAGTCTGGATTTCAATCTCATCATCTCCCGTAATTATCATATCATCAACATAAACCAAAAGAATGATAATTGTCCTCCTTCCTTTTCACAAAGAGTGTATGATAGCATTCCCTTGTTTAAAGCCAAACAATGTCATGGCTTTGCAGAACCTATCAAACCATGCTCTGGGCGATTGTTTAAGTCCATACAAAGTTTTTATCAACCTGTAAACCTTCCCTTTTGTTTCGATTCCAGGAGGTGGTAACATGTAGACCTCTTCATGAAGGTTGTCATTCAAAAAAGCATTTTTCACATCTAGCTGAAATAGTGACCAATCATACTGAGAAGCAGAGAAAGAATCACTCTGACTGATTTGAGTTTTGCAACCGGAGCGAAGGTCTCCGAGTAATCAACCCCATATGTTTGAGTGAATCCCTTGGCAACGAGTCTGGCTTTATATCTGACCACTTCACCCTCTGAGTTATACTTGATAGCATAGACCCATTTAGAGCCAACCAAGTTCTTCCCCTTTGGGGGATCTACTAATTCCCAAGTACCATTCTTATTAAGAGCATCCACCTCTTCATTCATTGCCTCTAGCCACCTTGAGTCCCTTACAGCTTCATAATAAGAAGAAAGTATGGCATGATTTGATAGTTGTGAAACAAAGGCATGATATGAAGAAGACAAACGAGAATAAGAAACATGGTTAGAGATAGGATGTTGAGTGCATGATCTGACCCCCTTCCTAACAGCAATTGAAAGATTTAGCTCATTCATATTCAAGGGTACGGTTGGTTCAACCAATAGGGACACAGGATCAGGAGCCAGAGCATCCGATTCAGCTAGCCGATTAGTAGTAGGTCCTTGCTTATGTATTCGTTGCTTGTAAGTAATAATTTCTTGTGAAGCCTTCGAGTCCAGTAATGGAGCATCCAATAGTGGAGTATCATCTTTTTTTATTTTCCATGACATCCAGTGAAATAGGAATAGGACAAGGAACCACTTGAGGTACAAGGGAAGAGGTAAGATTCTCCCCCTGAGGATGAGTATGGGGAGGATAATAGGACTCGAACTCAAAAAAGGTAACATCCTTCAAGACATATCTTGTCCTAGTAATAGGATCAAAGCACTTGTAGCCTTTCTGGCAAATAGAATACCCTAGAAAAACTCCTCGTATAGAGCGAGAATCAAGCTTAGAGGACTTGGGACCAAGAACATGAATAAAACAGAGGAAGCTAAATACCCGAGGTGTAAGGGAGAACAGCGTTGTGTCAGGACGAAGAATAGTGAGAGGACACCGATACCCTAGACCTTTTGATGGTAGACGATTAATGATATAAGCAGCTGCAAGGATAGCATCAACCCAAAAATATTTGGGTAATTAGCGCTGAAATAATAGTGCACAGGTTGTTTCAAGGATATGACGATTTTTCCTTTCAGCCACTCCATTCTGCTGTGGTGTGTAGGGACAAGATGACTCATGAAGAATTCCTAAATCCTCTAGAAAAGTATTTAGAGACTGTGTAAAGTACTCCCGTGCATTATCAGATCGAAGAGTTTTCACTTTTGTGTGGAATTGAGTTTCAACCATTCTGCAATAATGTTGAATGAGTAGAGGAACTTCGTCTCTACTTTTCATCAAATAAAGCCATGTACAGTGGGTGTAATCATCAATAAAAGAGAGAAAGTATCGGTAGTCATTCAAGGAAGGCACAGGAGAGGGACCCCACACATCTGAATGAACAAGATCAAACGGAGACGAACTTTTATTCATGGACTCAGAAAACTGAGTTCTACAATGTTTGGATAACTGACAAAATTCACACTGAAGACACTCAAGAGAAACAGAAGAGAAGAGATTAGGAAATAGAACCTTTAAGGACCGAAAAGATAAGGGGGTGTTTGGTTTGTTCCATTTTCCATTTCCATTTTTCAGAAAACCGCATTTTCTCATTTTCTGGAAAATGACTTTATTTCATTCTCTAGTTTTCCAGAAAACGCTATGTTTTTTTCTAGAAAACAAAGCTGGAAAATGCAAACCAAACATGTTTTCCAGAAAACCGCATTTTCTACGGAAAATGAAAATAGAAAATAAGCTGGAAAACACAAACCAAACGCCCCCTAAATGTCCCAAACGAGAATGTCATAACAAGATTTCTTAACGCTTATTTTCTGAACACTGGGCTGCAGACTTCAGAGAAGATGTTGTTCCAAGATGATAGTAATAAAGACCCCCTACTTCACGGTCAGTCCCAATTGTTTGCTTGGTCTCGAGATCCTGAAAGACACAACGATCAGGGTAAAAGGTTACTGAGCAGTGTAGTTGTTTAGTAATACTACTAACAGAAAGTAAATTAAGATAAATAGAAGGGACATGAAGTGCAGAGGATATGATAAAGTGATCTGCTAGTTGTATGGAACCTTTACCAGCAACAGTGGCTTTGGTGCCATCAGCAATAGTCACTTTATCCTGCCCAGAAGACAAAGAGTAGGAAATAAAGGAATTAGCAAGATTTGTCATATGATCCGTAGCTCCGGAGTCAATAACCCAGGGGCTATAAGATCTTGACCCAACAATACTTAACTCCAGGTCACGAATACCTGTGTGCGCTTGAGACGAATAGGTAGAGACAGAGGATGAAGTCGTGATTAAAGGTGCTGAAGCTTGGCAATATCAGTAGATGGCAACTCAATATTAGAAGGTACTAAAGAATCAGTAGTCTCCCCATCTACTAATTTCTGGGCAGCAATATTCCCACAACTAGGAGCCTTATTGTCACCATATTTGAATTTCTCAGGGTTTTTTTCTGGATATTTCTCCCAACAGAAATCAAAATCATGATTAGTCCTCTTGCAGTGCCGACACAATTTTCCACCTTTCCCTTTTGTTCTCCCAGACTTGATCTTGTTAACAGAACTGACAAAAGCAGAAGTCTCCCCAATTGGAGTGCTTGTTGCAGAAATATTACCTTTGTTGTTCATGGTTCTTCTCCTACCTTCCTCACTCAGAATTTTATAGTAAACTTGTTCTAGAGAGGGAGTAGGATCAAGACTAAGAATTTGTCCTTTTAAATTTTTAAACTCTGGATGAAGCCCATCAAGGAACTTAATGATTTTGTCCTTCTCCAGAATCTTCAGATATCTCTGATGATCATCAGTGGAACTCCAATTGTCCATCCTGTAGTAGTCAAACTCATCCCACAACCCCTTTAGAGTAGCAAAATAATTTGTAACCGACATAGAACCTTGTTCAAGTTTGAAAATTTGACTACTTATCTGATAAGTACGCAGCATATCATACTTGCGCCCATACATCTGCTCCAGTGTCCTCCACATATCACCGGCTGTTTTGTTATGAAGAATAACCTGTTTGATGCCAGAACTAACAGAATTAAGTATCCAAGTCATTACCAGAATGTTGTCACGCCTTCAAGTACGAAAACTGGGGTCCTTTTCATCTGGTTTTACGTTAGTACTGTGAAGAATATCAAGTTTATCATGACCTTCAACATAAAGTTCAACAGCAACTGCCCACGATGCATAATTTGTCTCGGTCAACTTTTCTGAGATTATTCGAAGACCAGGTCCTCCAGTTCCTGTCATTGTGAAAATTGGTTGTACCTGTCCAGAAGAAGTCAAAGGATCTGTAGACATCCCAGAACTTTCCCCAGAGGTGTCCGCCGTAACACACCACAAGAAGAGGGAAAAACTTATGGCGAAAACAGAAAAAACCCGGCGGAGGAGGAAAATCCGGTGAGAACAAAAAAAACCGGCTAGCAGGCAGAGGCAAAATAAAACTTGTGGCGAGAATAGAAAATCCAGCAGAGGAGAAGGAAAATCCAGCGAGAACAGAAAATCCAGCTAGCAAGCAGAGGGAAAATAAAAAAAACCCTTTTTTTCCCCGAGCAGGTCGCGCACTCACAGAACATGCCCACAGAGGCAAGTTGAACCGCGTCTCACAGAACCTGCCAAGTTCAAGCGCGATTGAAGAAGACACCGGCCGCCTCTGACACGCCGGCGGAGGAGAAGGAGAAGTAGACCTTCTCCTTCTGTTCAGATCAGATGTGAGCATAGCTTGTTGAGCGCGAGAAGAAGACAGTCGAAGAAGACCGTCCTTGGATGAAAGGAGCTTCCACTGCGCCTTAGGCTTCCCTTTTCGATGACGACAAGAAGAAGCAGAAGGCGATGCATGGGGCACAGCGGAAGACAGCGCCGAGTTCACCTTGAGGAGGAGAGACGGCTTCCTTGGTCGCGTCGAGCGTACGCAAAGAGAGCGGTGAGGCGTCGAGTTCACGTCGAGGAGGAGAGACGGCTTCCTTGGTCGCGTCGAGCGTGCACAAAGAGAGCGGCGTCGAGCGTGCGTGAAGAGAGCGACGTCGAGTGGTTTGGAAAGGGAAAAAAAAACAAAGAAGCGGACGGCGCCGCGGGAAGAATGAAACAAGGAATTAGGTTTTTCATAAACTTGGCTCTGATACCATGTTGTAAAAAGCTTTTAATCATATTAAACCAAGACCCTGTACAAGACTTATATAACCTGCCAAATCCTAATTACACAAAAATAGAAAAAAAAACTTAACTACCCTTGCAACTCAACTCACAACAAGTTGTAACCAAATTCCCTCACAAATGCTCAATGTCAAAGCTCGGATTTCAGGCTCGGCACTACTTCGAGCAACAACTGTTGGCTTACTATGCCAAATGACCAAATTTACCCAAACAAACATACAATATCTAGAATAGATCTTCAGTAACTAGATGAACCTTCGCAGTCATCAATGTAAACCTCCAAGGTTCGTTTGTCTATTTTTCTAAACATAAGTCATTTTCCGTTTTAGATATCTCAATATCGAATTATAGCATCCATATGATCAACGGAAGAATTCCCAATAGCTGACAGCAAAACTTATATCTGGATGAGTGTGAGTTAGGAAGATAAGTTTGCCTACCAATCGTTGATATCGTTTATCAGCTTCTATTTCATCAGTCCGAGACCTTAACTTGGTATTCGGATCCATAGGTGTATTAACTGGCTTACATCCACTCAACTCAGTTTCTTATAGTAGGTAAGAACATAGTTTTTTTTTAGACAAAGATTCCTTTATGACTTCTAGCAATCTCCATTCCCCAAAAAATTTCTGGTTATGATTTTCCCACATGGAAAATGTTTAACAAATAGCGAGTGTGTGATCAACTTGAGACTGGGACTAACCATCTTTTAAGGACTTAAGCAAAACTGTCAAATCAAGCTCTAGGTGATTGTTTAAGCCGATACAAGGCTCTCCTTAGTTTGCAGACTTTGCCTTTTGTACTATCTGTGTCTAATCCTACAGGGACATCATGTAATCTTCTTCCACAAGATCTCCATTTAGAAAGGCGTTCTTCACATCTAGCTGAATCAAGGATCAATCTAAGTTAGCAGTAATAGACAATACTCAGATGGTAGAGTTTTGCAACCAATGCAAAGGTCTCCTGATAGTCAATCACATAGAACTGGGTGTAACCTTTTGCCACTAGTCAAGTCTTGTATCTATTTATGCTTCCATCTAGTTTTGCTTGACTGAGGAAATCCACTTACATCCCACAGTTCTTTTTCCTTGAGGTAGCTCAGATAGTGTCCAAGCCTCATTCTGTTCCAAGGCTGTGTATTCCTCTACGATTGTCTTGCATCATTCAGGAACTTTTAGAGCTTCATACACAGACCTAGGAATACTGATCTTGTCAAGTGATGTCACAAATGTTTGGTGCCCTGGAGATAAACATGAGTAGGACATATAGTTGTGTATTGGATGAAGAGTACAAGATTTAGTACCTTTTCTGTGTGTAATAGGCTGGTCCAATATGGGATCTGTCTGTGGAGCTGGTTCTATTAGATCATGCTGCTTGTCAAGTTCAACTTGGCCTTGAATTTACTCGTGAGACGGATGAGTTTCGTGCAAAGACGAAAGATGTTTCCTCCTCACATAGACTTTCACTATGTCATGGGAAGGTGGTGTGTTCTTTTGTGGTTCCGAGATAGATGGCACATGTGATGATGATGGAGAGAAAGGAGTTGATGGAGGGTTGAGTGATGATGATGGTAAGATTGAGGATGGACTCAAGGGACTCCCAATCCCAATGCTGCAATTCAATTTTGCTCTCCCCCTAAATTGTGGTATTGGAGTAGTATGGAAAACTTCAAAGAAGGTGGCATCCATAGAGTGATAAAATTTCAAGGTGACAGAAGAGTACTTATAACCCTCTTTGTTGGTTGACAAAGAAAATGCACTTAAGTACGCGTGAAACAAACTTTTCCTAATATTGAGAGTGGATGTGGACAAATGCAATACATCAAAGGGTTTGAGAGGGATGTTGAAGACAAGTCTGAGTGTAGGATATAGGTTTTGTAGAACCTGAAATAGAGTGTTGAACTTAAGAACATCAGAAGGAAGACGATTAATAAGATAGGTAGTTGTTATTACTTCCCCCTAAATTTTAGTTGGAGTGGGAGCTTGGAAGAGTAAGGAGCAAGCTACCTCAACTATATAACGAAATTTTTCGTTCAACTACACCATTTTGTTGGGGTGTATCCACACATGAACTTTGTTGGACTATGTCATTGGATTGGAGATTGGAGCTAAGGCTAGAATTATAGAAGTCTTTGGCATTATCTGTTTTAAGAATCTGTATGCCAGCCTAGAACTGGGTCTTGATAAAATTCTGAAAGATTTGTGTGGTCTCATATTTTTTTTCACAAGAAAAGTCCAATACAACCTTGTGTGATCATCGACAAAAAGTAAGGACCATCTAAGTCCAACAAGACTTTACTTGGAATTTTGAATGGTCTCCAAATGTTCCCATGAATAAGAGAGAAAGGTTGTGTTGATAGATATTGACAAGGTGCATAAGTGTCTCTAGTATGTTAGTATATTGACATACATCACAATGCAAGACTTTTATTGATAAATAATGAAGGGAAAAGATGTTTCAGGTACATGAAATTTGGATGTCCTAATCGATAGTGCCACATCATAATTTCACATTCATTGTTGGATAGACTACATCATAATTTCACATTCATTGTTGGATAGACTACTGATGTGTGTATTTCGTACTTGTTTTTAAGAATTGTTTAGTATACATTCTGTTATATTTTATAAGCATATTTTGCATTTACACATTTTCATTCTATTGTTTTCATTACTTTTACTTTTAGTTCGAAAATCTGCTCTTTTCTTATTTTTCAATGATAGAGCACATTTAGAGCAAAAACGGAGCATTCAAGTCGTGAAACGAGAAGTTGCAACAAGGAACATGCTCGAGCCATGTCCCATGACACAAGTGTGTTCCTCCGAGCGAAATTAACCGAAGAACAGAGTGGAAACGGAGTCTCCAAAAGCCAATACAATCGCGTCGTGCCTCCCAGGCACGGCCGTAACTCGAATGAATCGCCCGGGCATAGCAATAAGTCAAACTCGTCGCCCAATTGACACAGGGCACGCGGGTAAGTTGTATGCTAGGGTTTAATTAAATAACTTTAGGTTAATAATTTTAATCAATTCTTAGTTATGATTTGGATAATTTAAATAGAATTAATTAAAGTCTTAATAAAATTATCTCATTAATTTAATATATATTTAAATATATATATTATTTATTTTTAAATATTTAGATTAAATAATTTTTAAATAATATATTTTATTAAAAGTAAATATTATAAAGAATAATAATTATTTATAATATTATGTATAAAAATAGTAAAAAAATAAATCAACTGCTAGGCCACCAAGCAATATGCAATCACTGATCGCCCTGCCACTGTCTACCGCCATTTACAACACTGGTCATACTTGCTTGTGTCCGAGTAATGTAGATAAAAACATCCAATTTGGAAGTAACCTAATAACTCAAATAATAGAGTTAATTTGGAACTAAGAGTCAGTTTGGAGTTCATATTCTGCTCTAAAACTAGTATCTATAAGTGATGTCCACCCATAGGTAGATGGCCGTGTGAGGGATTTGATAATTTTTTTCTTTCAAATAAGTGATTGAACAACTCCCATGTGGAGTGAAGAAATTTATCTATATTTTATATGCTTATCCATATTTAGCCTCCTTAATGTTTACATCTATATTTTAACTACTTAGATGTAGCACCTTTACCTATAATTTGTTATCAGATTCCAAATAATTGTGCATGAGTAACCCAAATCTCAGTTTCATGACGGAATTTTGATATGTCTTTGTTAGATTTTCCTGAACAGGTTCATGCATGTATCCTCAGAGAGGGCGCTCAAGGGACAATGACAAAAGGCACTCCAACAAAAATAAAGAAAGAGAACGATCTCCGAGATAAGAGGAAAAGAAATGTCAGCTTTCCAAGCTAAGAGGGAAGGGGAAAACCTTTTCCAGGATAGCAGGAAAACCTTATCCAAGAAAAGAGGAAGTGTTAGGACCAAAAGAAATTTAGATATCTCCACAATGGCATGATATTGTCCACTTTGGGCCTAAGCCCTCATGGTTTTGCTCTTGGGCTCTCCCAAAAGGCCTCATGCCAATGGAGATATCTTTTTTCCTTATAAGCCTATGATCTTTCCCATATGTTTTCGATGTGGGACTATGTTTGCAACCTTGCAACCCCAACAATCCCCCCCTCAAACAAAGGACCACAAGCCCCCCTCAAGCGGAAACCCTTTCCGTTTGATGTCCGATCCTCAACCCACCAGGACTTCTCTGCCCCTCGGTCCACCCGACCTACTAGGACTTCACCGCCTAGCCGCAACTAGGACTTCTCTCAGGCTTAGGTTACTTCTCCTTCGCTCCCCTTTGTCTGTTCAATATATTACTGACTTAAGTACATTGTCAAACATTAAAACACATAAAGGAGAACATCATTGATACAACTTGCACCAACAGGAAGAACAATAGAGCTTCGAACCAAGAGAAAAGATAAAGACCTTACTATCAAGGTTACAAGAAAATTAAATGCCTTAGTCCCTGACCTAAGAAGAAGAGGAAGAATATCCTTGGTAAGAAAAAGCCTTCTGTGGAAAGACTATTCCACAAGTAAAACCTATTTTGATGAGAGCACTTGGAAAAGCACATTCTAAATCCCTAAGTTTTAAAATTTTATATCTGAGGTTGATTGAGCATTGAAGCTACCTGCGTTGGCAATTCCAAGCACCATTTTGTTTTGCAGGACAAGAAGTTTTTACTCCAACCATAATGACTGCTATTGATCATCTCCATCTAATCCACACTAAAAGGCAAAATCTCAAACCACCAGACAGAAATCTTGGCATCATGAATAGTATCAAAGAATTTATAGTTTAATTTTATAAGTTGCGGAATTATTCTTGGGCAAAAATCAAAAAGCACCCCTTATTTTGTTATTATCAAAAGAGTGCCTCAGTTTGAAAAAATATCAAAACAACAAAGTTACATCAAAATATACATTTTGAAAAGTGCACACCAAAAAAATACCCTCTGCTTAGCATTGTTAAAGTAGCCTTGGCCAAAACTGTTATAACATAAAGCTAGGGATGAGCAAAAGTTCAATTAACGGAATAAACCGACCGAACCGACCGAATTTGAAAATTAGGTTCAGTTATTTCGGTAATTCAGTTTTTTTTCAAAATAATTGTTTTTTCACTTCGGTTCGGTTTTTAATTTCCTTATTCAGTTAAACCGAATAAACCAAAATGTAAAAAATCAAACCTAAAAATTTCCCATGATTCGATTATGGTTAAAAAAAAAAATTTGATTTCGGTTTTGATTAAAATCCATCATTGGTTATTGAAAAATTCAATCAATTCGATTGATTAAAAAAAATCAATTTTTGGTTAATTCAGTTCGGTTTAACCGAATATTCACCCCCCACGTGAAGCATTATTATATCCAACTATCCTTTTTCAACTCGGTTAAAATTGCTCCAATTTAGTCTGAATCACTCCATCTTGGTCAAATTCACTTCAATAATATTATAGCACTTTTGGCTAAAGCCGCAATTTTGATCAAATTGCTTTATGCTGTACAGCCTACTACACGTTGTCGTAGTTTTGAACAAAACTGCCAAAATAATGCTAGCTTAAGAGTATTTTCAAATGAAAATATAATGGGATGTTTTCAAAATGGGACGCCCTTTTGACGATAATGAAATAAAGGGCACCCATTTGATTTTTGCCCATTATTCTTTCGCCCGTGTAAGAGTGTCAATTCTAGGTTGGTTGGGTTCAGGTCGGGTTGAAGCATGAATTTTACAAAAAAAAAAAAATCCCAACCCGAACACAACCTAAAAACCCATACCAAAATGACTTTTTTTTTTTACTATTTTTCCTATAATTCTTCACTTTTATCTTAAGATTTATCATTATCATACTAACCTTGATATTGATAGTTATAAAAGCATCTTAATTTTCAAAATAAAATTTGATTTAACACCAAAAAAAAAACCACCCACTAAACCCTAAATTCAGATGCCCAAACTCGACCCTATCCTAACACAACCCAACCCAAATCCGTATTTTTTGGGTCGACTGATTGGTGGATCGGATTTATTTTTGACACCCCTATACCCATGCTAGTAGATTTAGTTCCAAGTGCATAGGAGACATATTGATATTGCATAGCCACTATAAGTTTCCAGCAATTTAGTTTTGACAGTCGGTGAAATATTATCTATATTCTGCATGTGACTAAATCATGAAAAGAGTATAATAGGCCAGAAAAATATTAGTAGGTCAACTTTGACAGTGTTGCGTGAGGAGCAAGAAAGTGTTGTTGTATTACTGACTTGCAAATTAGAATCAGGCCCTTGAGTCCACCAGCTTGCACATGCATCAAACTGTGGAATGATCATTTCTTGATCATTCCACACCTAGACGAGCAACAGAGAAAAGTGCAACATCGATCAAAAATCATGCATCATTTAGATGTTTGAAAAAAGAAGTATTAGTCTATCATGACAAAGAAGTAGACAGACCTTGTGTATAGCAAAATTCTCACCACAGCGTGAGTCAATGACAGTAATATTCTCTTCAGGAACCAGTTTGTGTTGTGTGAATGGCCACCACAAAAGGTCGCCTGCCTTTCTTGGCATATCATGCAATCTTTGAATTCTTCTTGAATGAGCAGACACCAAGACTTCCTGAAGGGAACTGAAAACCTTTCCAGATTCATAAAACCAATCCAGCAAGTCGTTTATTGGATCTTGAGGAACTGGTGGCAGCATAAGCACAGGTATCCTTCATTAAGACAGAAGGGCATGTTACATTGATCTATAAAATATACGTGCAGAAATACAAGTGAACAAAGAACAAAAAACAAAGGATTCTACATATGTGGTAATCATATGCAGAAAGCATTTGATAGAGAGAAGTTTGATACTAGTTCATCCTTATATGGTAATTTCCAATTCATGAGTGAATGTCCATGTTAATTTCCAAGAATAGATTATATCCTGTTGATAAAGATAACATTTTATAGAGTTGACTTCTTGCATCCCTAGAGGTAGACTAATCCAGGATTCATACAGAAGAATTACTGAGTTATGAATTGACATTGCAAGTCAAAACAAAAATTTTAACATAGATTTATCCAACCCTTTTAGATATGTGATACAGACTGATGGTTAGGATTATTGTTATTCCAAATTGATGGATTAAATTTCCTTTTCTAAATTTTTTTTGTTTTCAATATTCTGTTTCCAGAAAGAAAAAATTGAAAATTGAAAGAAAAGTTTAAAAGACATATTTGTCATCACTTTCACTTTGACAATTTTACACAAATGATGATTGATATGAAAAAAATATGAAAAATGTTGGGAAATTTAAAAGAAAAAAATCAAAATTGAAAATAGAAGAGGCAGGATGTTCGATAATGAAACAAAGTCCAAAAGTTCACCACAGAAATTATGTATAGCACATTA
Organism: Boesenbergia rotunda; assembly: GCA_024364735.1. NCBI lineage: Eukaryota > Viridiplantae > Streptophyta > Magnoliopsida > Zingiberales > Zingiberaceae > Boesenbergia > Boesenbergia rotunda. The sequence goes on from JAGFNQ010004360.1 coordinate 132,950, forward strand.
CCTGTTTCGTAGGTATGACTGCAGGCGCACTTCATTAGAAAAGCCATGATCCTCCAAAATAATAGCTGCAACATCATATCCTCTAAGAGTCAGACACTCATATGCAGCTATAGTTCCAGAAATTCCACCCAAACGACCATCTCCAACCAGAATGGAAGGAAATCTGAAAGGCCTGGTCCATGTTCCAGGTATAAGAAAAAAATGAGCTTATGTAATCATCACAAAAGTGTTAGAACTATGACAAATTATTTACAAAAAGTAACATCAACACAGTCACTACAAAATTATAGCACAAACTATGTCATACAACAACTGATGACCAAATTCATAAAGGGTTCAACGAATGTTCAACAAGGGAGGGTTATAAAGAATTAGTTTTAACTATCAGCAGCATTGCTCTCTACAAGAAAACAGGACTTTTAAGTTCAAAATAGAAACAAATGACAACTTCCTGTTTTCCAAATTATTGCTTCCTTCAGGTAGGAGCACAGTTTCTAAATCACATATTTAGCAACCTTTTAGCAGATAAAATGCTACCATTGATAGCACTAAGTCAACTGAAACCCTGAAAATTCCAACATTAGATACCAATGCAAATTGGAACCTACTCAATACAATACCATCTCTTCAATTTTAATTTGCAAACAAATCTATTCCAGTAGACAAGAACATTGGCCATTGAACATTTCCTTAAACATATTGCTAAAGGTATTTGATTTATTAGAAACTAAGGTTGCGTTTGGTTAGTGGTAATATAATCCAATTTGTAATGTAATTGAGCTTCTAATAAATTCAGATTACATATTGTTGGTCTTGTAATCCAGATTACAACACTTTAACTAGCTTTTGTAATGCAGATTATATTACATTACAGTTTTAAAACTGTATCAAACAAAGTAATCAAACTTGTAATGTAATTCTGATTACATTACAAGGCTGATTATCCCTTACCAAATGTACCCTAAGTGTAATCCATTAAGTCCCATATAAATAATTCTAGGTTTAGGGTTACAATTAAGAGTCCATATGTACCAATGATGTAATGGTTATCTCAATATAATGCAATACAATCTTATTCTATTCCCAAATTTTATATGGTACCAGAGTCCCCTTTCTAAATTTAAAGTTCCAAAAATATTCCCTCTAGTTGCCTCTCTCATCATCCACCTATTCGCACCTCTTCTTTAATTTCTTTTCTCCTCGATAGTTCTTCCACAATCTACATGCCTCCCTAACTGTTGTGATCCAACAGCCACCAGCACCTCCACGACTCAACCACTACTATCAGCAGAGTAAAAGATCAACAACAGCACAAGTGAAACAAAGGACCAGTTGTCCATTGATGGCCAACTGGAGTCTTCAATCAAGGAACATATCGGACACTGCTACAAAGAATTTAATTTGCAAGGGTTTATTTAATAACTTGATGGTTTCAATGATTATCAAGCGGAGTAAAAGGTCAACAGTAGTGCAAGTGAAATGAAGTGTTGAAGCTTAAATGATGCTAATTTTTCTACTGATTCTCAGACACCAAAAGCGACATACTTGGGGTTCCAAGGACATGTAGCAGATTTCAAGTATCTTTGATGAGCATGCCTTCTCCAACGAAGAAATCCCCCAAACCTCCAATCATCTTGAGCATTAATGCAAGCTTTAACTAACAATTGTATCTCACCTCCATCTGATACCCCTACCCTTAGCAAAGCATGAGCGAGCACCTAGCAATTTCGCCCAAGAGAATAGTGCCTACCCAACAACTAGATAATGGGGTGAAAACTTATTCCTCCATCACTATTCACTATCATATCTTTGTCATATTTCAGCTGGGCCACTTCAAGCACCACAATCATTATTGCTCATGCAACCTCCACTTTGGATTGTTTCTCACCTTCATCGTTCGTCATGCATGTCACCGAAAAAGTTGCATGTGGCCTTCTATGAGCCGAGAATAACCCTATGTCTTTCTTCTCTTCTCTAATTTGTTGGTTATCCCTTTCCAACACACAATTTATATGTGTGAACTCTCAATGTTGGTGAATTTGATTCTCTTTGTTTTTAGCAATGTAATGTCTCACTAATCTTCTTTAGGTTGCATTGCAAAAGGAAGTTCTCAGAGATTGTCTTCTTTAAATTCCTCCTCGTGCTTTAGCACTCAAACCCATTCTACCTTAACCTCCCAAGCTACTTCCAACACCTTTAGACATTGTATTCACTCCCTTTTCTACCTTTTTTCCCCTGCTTCGCATCGAAGACCAAAATAAAGAAATTGTCATGTTCTCATTTTCTACATCCAACAAAGGATGAAGCTATGTTACACATCTGCAGCCCCCAGGGCGTCATAACCATGTGGCAGATTTGTACATAGAGAGAATGTCTTCTTCTCATTTTGATATGTCAATTAAAGGTTTGAGCCTTGCGATCCATCCTCTAAAGACCATTGAGTTATTTCGTATTTCTCAGTTTATTATGTGTTACTATATGCACCAGTTCATGGAGAAGCCGACTTGAGAGATCAATTTCTAAGATTTCTCTTCATCCTTTCCATTGTATCTGTTTTTTCTCTTTGTTGATTTATTGAATTGAGTCAAACACATTGTTGGTTGTATGCTAATCCAAACTTTAATAGAGATCATCTACATGGTCCACTAACACCTTAAATTTTGTTTTCCTTGCATGCGGCTAGTATGTGTTTTGTTTCACTATTGTCGTGTCTAGCTAATTTTTACTTACAAGAGTTTCTCTAGTTTATATAAAAATTAGACTTACATACTATTTATGTTCCAACTTGAGTTGAGAATGTGTGTTGAAGGTAGTGGACTTATTAGGTATTAGGTGTGTAGGTTTGGTCCCACATTAGCATTTCTAAATTTAGGATTTATCAGGAATCTATAAATATATCTCATAATAATGAAATACAATATTCTCCTATTTCCAATTCTAAACATATTGTTCTTTTCATGTGGATGCTTTACCAACAGTACTAGGATATAGCAGGAATAATAGCGTACCTATATAAATCACATTGAAGAGTTCCAGAAGGTCCAGGGCTTGCAACACCTCCAGCGGTCTCAATCACTCGCCAAACTCTCTCCCTGCTGCCATCACCTCCCCCTTGCAGTGAAAGCCGCAAACACTTTCCCAGCAGCTTTCTCAAAGAAGAGTCTTCAACCAGCATGCCCTCTCTCTGTACAGCCAGATGCGGCGAAATGGCCTCCTTCCATCCAAACAACGTCTTGCAAACCAACCTAAAATCTCCCTCTTCTATTTCTTCTTTCCCAATGCGTGTCTCCTCGTACGAACAGAGACCTCCTGATCCTGCAGCATCACCTCCCTCGGTCTCCTCCCGTTTCTCAAGCCTACCTCCGAGCAACTCCGCAGCAGCAGCGTTCGAAGCGTTCAGAACGTGGTCAGATACGAGAAGGCCAGTTGGGAAGTTGCCGTGAAGTCTGCGGAAGAGGGCAGAGACCTTCCGGCTGACGAATCGGGAGTCGGAGTCGACGGGGAAGCCGGTTTGGACGGGCTTCAAGTAGAGAAAAGAGGAAGGACCATGGGATGATTGGGAAAGGACGGAGGCCGCAAGGCCGGCGGAGACGAGGGTTTTTCCCACGCCAGTGTTGGAACCCCAGACGGCATAAGTAGGGTTCATCAGGTCGATCCCGGCTTCAGGAGAGACGGATCCGTAGAGTCGGGGAAGGAGGAGGTGAAAGGGCCGACGGAGGAGGCGACCACGGGGGCGGAGAAGAGGCGCCATAGGCGTAGACGGCGGAGAGTGAGGGCGTCACTGAATGGGCTGCCTGCTCGGCTTCCGATTATACTCCTCTGCAGCCGCTTTCCCTCTTGTCTCAGATTCCTTTGTAAAATCTTCGGGAAACAATTAATTAGATTTGTTTGAACTGCTTACTTCTAATATCTTAATATTTTTATTTTTTTAGTATTAGATATCTAAGTCTTCGATTTATGGTCAGTTTAATTCGAAATTTTTTCATAAAAAAATCCTCTATAATGTACTTATCTCAGTCTCAAATTTTAAATATTTAATTTATCGTTGAACAATGTAATCACGACGCTCACTCCCGAACTACTTCTCATATCTTAATGATCGAACTATGATGTGGTATCGAGAGTATGAGTTCGATAATCACCCACGGACTCGTTAAATTTAGCAAAAATTTTGGTCAATGCTCTTAGACTTTGTTATTTTTTTTAAAGGACGTTCTTTCCAATTATGAAAAACTTTAATACCTACTAAATCATCTATATCAACTCGCTCACTTATCTATCCATTCAAAAATAAAAATAAAAATAAAAATTAAATTCTCTTAGCTCATCACTCAAATATAGAGAATAGTGTCTATTCTTGAAAAATTATCACCTCCGCTTCACTTTCTCACGTTTAATTAATTAGCCGTTATTATTCTAATCACCATCCAGAAATGTTCTCTCAAACTTTTAAGGGACTAAGAGCAACTCCAATCACTACACCAATATATCAAATGTAAGATTCTAAAATTCATTATGTGCTAATCGGGCATCAAACTAGCACCTAGCGCATAGATCGCTTAAGTAGAGACTAGGCGCCGCCTAATTTCTACTTAGGCGGTCTAAGCGGATTAATCGATATTAACATAATTAACATAATAAGGGAGTATTTGGGAGAGCTTTTACTTTTTGAAAAGTGATTCTTATAGAAATTATCTTAAAGTCAGTAAGAAACTAAAATATAAAGTGTTTGGAAATAGAAGTCAAAAGCTGATACAAGGTAAAGTTTGAGTGTTTGGCAAATAATTGTTTCCAAGTTTAATTTTTTAGTTAAAAGATAATCATATCTTTAAACTATATAAATTATTTTTTTCAATTATTTAAATATAATTTTGATACACGATTAATATGCTTTATATATTTATTATTATATTTTGAATATTATATCAAAATTATTTTTTTTAATATTATATATGTTTAAAAAGATATAAAATTAATATAAATATAAATATAAAAATGACAAAATTTATAAAAAATTATTAAAAAATGTATAAAAAATTTTGAAAATATAAATTATATAAAAATATAAAATTTTATTTAAAAATGTGGTGATAATTATGTAAACTGATAAATTTAGTAAGGGTATAAATGTCAACTTTTAATGTTAGACTATAAATAAAAAAGCAAAAGCTGAAAAAAAAACATCAAATTCTTGCTTCTAGCTTTTGAGTAAAAATTGCAAAAGTTAAAACAGAATCTGACATTCACAAGCATTCAAAAGTACTTCTGTGTAGCTATAATCTAAAAAGCAGCTAGTAGAAGCTCTCTCAAACACTCCCTAAATCACATATTATAACTCTAAGTCTCTAACACAATAACATCAAATTTAAAATGAGTTCAAACTTTAAAATTGTGTAACTCATAAAAAATCATAGTCATAGAATACAAACTTAAATTTAAAATGAGTTCAAACTTTAAAATTACAGAACTAATAAAATATCGTAGATACAAACTCAATATCATCGGAAAAAAACCAACATCAAATTTATTCTACTTATTCTCCATAATTTTCAACAACCTGGTCTTTATCGGACACAAATTCAATATCATCATTGTGCTCTTCTTCTTATTCAGATTCAAAATCATCCTATTGAAGTTATCTCACTCTAGGGCTTCTTCGGGGTTGTAGATTTTCATCTGCTCCACTTGCTTCATAACCATTTGCCATGTGAGTCCAAACCTAGTTCAACTTCATCATCTTCCCCACCATCAACAATCTAACCTTGTGCATTTGAAACATCTTTTGTAAAAAGGATATCGATATTCCTTTGTTTTTCTCTTTTTTGTTTATTCAACAATCTAGTATTAAATTGGACAAATACTAGATTGTTCAACCTATTAACATTCAACTTGTTTCTTTTCTTATGTGAATCTAAAAAAAAAAGTAAATATTAAAGTTGGTAATATGAATATGTACTTTATTTTAATTAAAGAATAAAGATTTAAAGTTTAAAACCTAGTAGAATTTTCGGTATTTACTTCGGCGATAATTACTTCGGCGATATTTAATGATGAAGTAATATATTTTAATAAACTTCGATAATAAAATTGACGTAGTAAATATAGTTTTAGACTTCATAGAATACAAAAAATAGACTTTTTCTAAAATTTTTAATAATTATTACTTCGCAATTTGTATTTAATGAAGTAATACAGTTTACAATAAAATTTATAATTTTAATTGGCGAAGTAATAAAATTGAACCGATTAAATAAAATAAAATCTGAACCGATTTTTCTCTCGCTCCATAGTTAATATTCCTAATTTTCTCCCGCTCCCAAGCTAATCCCCTATTTCGTACTTGGCGCTAAATTTCTCCCGCTCCGCACTTAACCTAAATCCCGTAATATTTTCTTCGATCCCTACTTTTCTACCGCACTAATTAACCTAACATATATCTGCCGCGCCGATCGCTTCGCAACTTTTGCTTCTCCCGCTTCTGCCGCGCGCGTCACTCCATCTCCAAGCGATCGGCGACCTAAGTTTCTCCATCTCCAAGCGATCGGCGACCTAAGGTTCTCTATCTCTAAGCGATCGGCGACCTAAGTTTCTCTGCCCTGCTCTTCTCTGCTCTACTCTGCTTCGGCGACCTAGGTTGCTTCCGGCGATTCCCATCTCTGCTCTGCTAGGGTTCTGCTGGACGGTAAAATCTGGCTCCATATCTTTCTCTGCTCCATATATGTTTTATTCTTCTTGTTTATACTCGTATATTGGTACAGACGATTGTGCTTTGAGTTGGTTTTATTTTTTTACAGCTTCTTTAGTCAAGTTGGCTCCATATTCTTCTTGTTTATACAGACGATTGAGTTTTTTTTTTACCTCGAGCTCATATGTTAAATTGACTATCAGAATTTCGAAGAAGAAATTTTGAAATCGTATGGCACTTGTTTCTTGTTTTTACAGTATCATCTGCATTATTTGTGGTAAGGATCATAGCTTCAATACAGTCTAATGCAGATAAAAGAAAACTCCTATTCTTCAAATACAGCCCCTCAGATTCCCAGATTCTACTTTTCTATAAAAATCTCTGGTCTATTCTGATGTAGGGGAAAAAATGTCAACCTTACCAAACAATAATTTTAATACTACAGTTCTGAAAACAGAAATAATGTCAGTCCATATCTTCCAGAAATCAGACTTTTGTCTGCATTCTTTAAGCAATCACATTGGCCTTTCCGAAACAATTCTGCAAGTACTCACTGATATTTGAAAACCATTTTACATCAGCCATTTTACATCAGCCTTCGCAGCAGCAACCTTCAGCATAAATTAGTGAGGGACAGTAAACAATCACAGTCATTTCTGAAAATTCTAAAAGCAATCACTGAATGTTAATATCCATTATAACAAGCCAAGAAAGCAATTCAGTCATTGTCAATACTCTGTTAGCAACCATCGATCTTTGAAAACCATTTTGTATCACCTTCTGCAGCAACTACGACAAAGAAAACCCATCAATACCTCTGATAGCATTCAACCCAATATAATAATATTGAGAACAATCTGAACCTGAAGCCCAATATAATAATTCAAAATCAATAAGATTCTTTGTTGAAACAACCCAATCTATAGCTTCAATACAGTCTAATGCAGATAAAGAAAATCTCCCATTCTTCAAATATGGCCCCTTAGAAAATCTCCCATTCTTCAAATCCCCAAGCCTCCTTCCAATTTTGATTTCTTGTTTGTTTTCTAGAATGAGTTTGGTGTTTTTTTTTTCGCACCTCTGATTCCATGCTTGATGCTTCTGAAGGGCACTAAGATTTCTTGTTTGTTTTCTAGAATGAGTCAGGCTAGAAATAGTATGTTTTTTCTTCACAAAATATTGAAATTACTATTAATATTGCATAGAAATCATGGTTATATTATAGTGAAATTACTATTAGATGCATACTATTAGATGCATACTAGAATGAGATCGATGTCCTAAGTGTACCTTTAGAGTCAAAGCCAAGAAAGTTTTTGCATTAATAGTTCGCCGAAGGAGAATTCTTTCCCTTGTAATATTGCTTCTTCTACATCATATAGCATGAATTATCAAAAATTTATGTTGTTTTTTTCTATAACTTTTGCATATTTACTGTAATATTTTCAGGTTGTGTTCACAAAGTTTATTGTTACTTGTTTTTGTGATTTTACTAGACTGAAATGGATAAATCTTGGATTCAATCCGATAGAAGGTCTAAACAGTATGAAGAGGGTGTGGAACAGTTCATTAGCGGTTGTTTACAGAATCCTCATATTGACCCTAATTTAATTCATTGTCCTTGTTGTAAATGTTTAAACCTGAAAAAAGGATCGGTTAAGTCCATTCGAGAGCATCTTTATTTCCATGGTTTTAGTCAAAATTACGTAAATTGGATTTGGCATGGTGAGTCTGTTGAAAATGATAGAGTAAATTTGAGTACCAATCATGAGCCAATTGATAATTATCACAATGATTTTGAAACTGCTAATATGTGTCAGGCAGCATATGATAACTATACAGAAAATCCAGAATCTTTTATGAAATTTTTGGAGGATGCAGAGAAGCCGTTATACAATGGATGCAAACGTTATACAAAGTTGAGTGCACTTGTGAAATTGTACAATACTAAAGCAAGGCATGGCATGAGTGATGCTTTATTTTCAGATTTACTAATGGATTTTGGGGATATGTTGCCCGATAATCACAATCTGCCATCAAAAATGTATGATGTAAAAAAAACATTGAGTTGTTTGGCGTTGACTCATGAAAAGATTCATGCTTGTTCCAATGATTGCATTCTTTATAGGAAGCAATATAAAGATTGTGTAAATTGCCCTAAATGTGGCTTGTCTCGGTGGAAGCTAACTAAGAAGAACATTGAGAAGAAAGGTGTTCCTGCTAAGGTCGTGTGGTATTTCCCTCCTATACCAAGATTTAAGCGCATGTTTAAATCTTTAGAGACCTCAAAAAATTTAACATGGCATGCAGAAACCAGAGGAGTTGATGGTCAGTTACGTCATCCAACAGATTCACCATCTTGGAAGTTGGTGGATCATATGTGGCCTGACTTTGAAAGTGAGCCAAGAAATCTTCGCCTAGCACTTGCAGCTGATGGCATTAATCCTTACAGCAACCTTAGTAGTAAGTACAGCTGTTGGCCAATCATGTTAGTCACCTATAATCTGCCTCCAAACATGTGTATGAAGAGGAAATTCGTTATGCTAACTATGCTCATTTCAGGGCCTAAACAGCCAGGAAACGATATAGATGTCTATCTTGAGGTACTAGTTGAAGATTTGCAACAATTATGGGAAGGAGTTGATGGTGTCTATGATGCTTATCGAAGACAGTTTTTCACTCTTAAAGCAGTCTTATTATGGACCATTAATGACTTTCCTGCATATGGTAACCTTAGTGGATGTACTACTCATGGTTATTATGCCTGTCCCGTGTGCGGAGAAGATACTTATGCAAAGTATTTGGAAAATGGGAAGAAAATGGCATTTGTTGGTCATCGACGATTCCTACCACGATTTCATCCCTATCGGAGGCAAATGAAGGAATTTAATGGCATGGAAGAACATGGAGAAGCATCTACACCATTATCTGGGGTTACCTTGTTTGACAAGCTTTCGGACATAAAGTGTGAGTTTGGAAAAAAGACTAGTGTTAAAGGTAAAATGAAAAAGAATCCAAAGGAGAATAATGTGGAAGACAGTAAAGAAGAAAAAGATTTCGGCACAATAAATTTCAGAAAATGTTGGAAGAAGAAGTCAGTTTTTTTCAATCTTCCTTATTGGAAGCACCTACATGTTAGGCATTGTCTCGATGTGATGCACATTGAGAAAAATATCTTTGAATCCCTCATTAATACTTTGATGGATGTTAAAGGGAAAACTAAGGACAATGTGGCAGCTAGGTTAGACATGGTTCAAATGGGAGTTAGACCTGAATTGGCTCCTAAATTTGGTGAAAAAAGAACATATCTTCCCCTTGCTGCATGCTCATTCACAAAAAAAGAAAAGTTACAAATCTGTCAATCATTAATGGATTTAAAAGTTCCAGAAGGTTTCTCGTCAAATATGAAAAATCTTGTGTGCATGTCTAAGCTAAAGTTGATTGGATTGAAATCTCATGATTGTCATGTTCTAATGCAACATTTCCTGCCAATACTCATACGTGATGCGCTACCAAAACATGTTAGATATGCCATCGTAAGACTATGTTTCTTCTTCAAAGATATTTGTTGCAAGGTTATAGATGTAGCCAAGTTAGATAAACTGCAATCTGACTTGGTTGTTACGCTTTGCTTATTGGAGCAGTATTTTCCCCTTTCTTTCTTTGATGTCATGCTTCACTTAACAGTCCATCTTGTTCGAGAAGTCCGATTATGTGGACTAGTGTATTTTCGATATATGTATCCGTTCGAAAGATACATGAAAGTGCTTAAGAGTTATGTAGGCAGTCGAAAACATCCTGAAGGTTGTATTGTTAAGAGATATTCAGCTGAAGAAGTCATTGAGTTTTGTTCAGAATACCTCAATGACCTTGATCCTGTTGGGGTCCCTCAATCAATTCGAGACCCCAAAGCAAATGCTCCTGGCTTCTTAGCATGCAAAGCACCAATTGTAGTGCAACAAGTTGATCTCCAAAAAGCACATTTGACTGTATTGGAAAATACAGAAGAAGTTTCTCCCTACATAATGTAAGTGCGTTGTATTAATTTATTAATTTGTACACTGTATAATTGCCAATATATATTGTTTATAATATATATATATATATATATATTGCCACAGTGAACATAAAATCTTCCTGAAGTCGATGTTTCCGAAAAAAGAGACAGATGAAAGGTGGATACAAGATGCTCACAACAAGAGGTTCATTGATTGGTTTCATGCAAAGGTTAGGTGGATGCAATAATTTTTTTATGCAATTTGCGTTAAACAAGTTGTAGTGACTATTTTAATCACTCTATTCAAATTGAATACATGTTAGGTGGCTGGTGAAATAGACAACTGTAACGGTGGAAAGACTTCGACATTGACATGGCTAGCTCATGGACCACGTGCACACGTCATCAAGTATAGTAGTTATGTGATAAATGGTAATTTATATCAAACAAAGACACGGGATGATGAAAGAGTTTGCCAAAACAGTGGAGTTTCTCTAGTTGCCAGCACCATGCTTGTTTGTAGTGCCAAAGATAAGAACCCTTTAATGGCTGATGTGACTTTTTATGGAGTGATTGAAGAAATATGGGAATTAGATTATTATCAATTTCAAGTTCCTCTTTTCAAGTGTGCGTGGGTTGCAAATGACAAGGGAGTAATCAACACGATGAATGTGGCTTCACCTTGGTGAATATGAACAAACGAGGGCACAAAAATGATGAATTTGTCCTTGCAAGTCAAGTCAATCAAGTCTTTTATATTGATGATCCTTTAAAAAAAGGATGGTCAATTGTGCTCCCAGTGCCGAATAGATGTTATGAGGAAGAGGATGATGGTTGGACTAGTATTCCTGAATCTCGACCAATTGATGATGTTGATATTCATTGTATTCCTGTTCATGCAAGATACTTTAGATCAGAAAATGAGGGTGTCTGGGAAACAAATAAGATGAAATGATGATTTATACTTTTATGTCATGGACATGAAAAGACACTTTATTATGTATTTTTATCATGTTTGTGTTATTATTATTATGTTATTCCCAATTCAATCCTACTCTATTTCCTTCCTAGGAAAAACTATTGCACTGCATGAACCATACATGGTGTTATTTTATCCTTCCAAATCAGCTGTGTTATCATTCCTGGTCTTTGCACCAAAGCTAGACTGCATGGGAATCCACTACATGACACCTACTCTGTTACTTGGATCACAACTGGAATGAGAAGCTACTGCTAGATTCCTTAGTTTTTTAAATAGGTTTACGGTCTAATTATTTGATTCCTACACATGAATTGATAACCATAACATTTAGAAGCACTTAATTCTACTGATAGAGGAAGTGAACTCTTCCCATCAAACTTTCTGTCGGTGGAATTGTCCATACTTGTTCTTGCATTTTTGTGTACTTCTTTACAATTTTACAGGAATCAAAGCTCAATCCAGGTGCAAAGGTTTTCACACCGTCCCAGACTTATAAGCCCAAGTCAAGTGTCGAATAGCCTTCCTATGGTGCACAATTAGGAAAGGAGATGAACTCTCTAGCAAGCCATTTCACAGTACGAAGTACAGTGCAATCATATTTTTATCATGTTTGTGTTATTATTATTATGTATGGTTCATGCAGTGCAATATTTACACTGTTATGTTTATGTTATTATTATTATTCCTATTATGTTTTTGTTTGTGATAGTTTAATTATTCATGTCACTATGTAGATTTTAACATTCTTTTCATTCATGTTGTTATACAGTGGAGAGCATAATGGATCGTAAAAAAGAGAAAAAAAAAGAGACAGTTGATCAAGATCTACATGGACTTACTGATGAAAAAGAACAACTTGTACATGCACAGAAGAACAAGAGAGGACCTACAATGATGTGCAAACTAACTGCAGATGCAAGATGGGGGAAAAAAGCAAAGATTGATTATGATGACATGGGAAGGTCAGTATACAATACAAATGGAAAAGCTTTACAATCATACATTGGCGCTATTGTTAGATCCATGGTGCCAATCAATATAAAGTCTTGGCATGATGTTCCTGAAAATATCAAACAAAAAGTGTGGGAAGAGATCTCAGTAAGTAGAATGCTGCTTGCATAATATGCTTAGAATGATGCTTGCATAATCATAGATTAGTGTTTCATAATATTTGAAGCTATTCCTTACAACTTATACACCATAATGTTTGAACATTGTTACAACTTATACATTGAATATACTTGAATATACACCATAATGTCTCCCATTTTGTGACATGACGTGAATGTTTTGTTCTCTAACTCTCCTCCCTTAAGGCATGCACATGCAAGTAGAAGGCCGATCAAGCATCATATCCTTTTGAGAAAGAAGTGATTGATATAATGAAGAATGTTGTGGCACAAGTAGGCAAAGGTCATGATAAGCTTACTAGTTTTAATATAAAATCATTAATGCACCAATATGAAGAGGGGCTTGATCAGCAGAACTCCCAAGTCCTCAATTAATTTTTTTAAATACCAGCTTAATCAGAACATAAATGTGTTTGTTACAACTTATATGATATGAAATTGTGCCAACTAATTTGTTTGTTGCAGAATGTTTTTGAACTAGCGCCACAAAGTGAGTTTGCTGTGATGAGTTCAGCAGCTCAAAAGTGGCGAGATTTCAAAAATAAATTGACTAGGCAGGTTTATTTGGCCGAATAGAAATATCCTGAAAGTTGAATACTCCACAAGTCAGTATCAGTTCCCATTAGCAGATTGGAAAGCATTCGTTGATATGAGACTGGATCCATCATGGGAGGTATACTTTAAGAATTGTCATGTTTCATTTAACAACTATTAATTTTCATATTTAATTGAAGAACATAATGATGTAGGTTATTCACGAAAAACAAAAAGAACGGTCCATGCATTGTAAATATCACCACAGATTGTCTCGCAAGGGTTACATCGGGTTGGAGGCTGAAATGGTAAGTATGAATCATTATTTTTAGTAATTTTTTCATGTTCGTAAGGTAATGAATTTTGGAATTGTAGAGAGAAAAGAACATAATTGCTGAAGATGAGGAAGTTGATAGATCGGTGCTTTGGCGTAAAGCCCGAGAAGACAAATCTGGGAATATCACAGATGTGGAGACGTTAGAAGTCGTCACAAAAATTGTAAATGTTTTAATTTTATTCAATCTTCGTATTGCCTAGATAAATAAATAATTGCTTTTGGATTGATTTGTTATGTTTCTAATTGTAGGATGACTTGTTCGAAAAGAAAATCAAAGGGGAGTTTAAATCGTCTGGAATGAATGATGTACTAACCACTGCCTTAGGAAGCCAAGAACACTATGGAAGAGTTCGAGGTGTGGAGGGTTCGTGAAACCTCAAGTTTTTTTTAAAAACTCCAAGAAAGAAGAGAGAATCAGCCTCAACAAGTGCTCAATTGGAAGAGAATAAGATTTTAAAAGCTGAATTGGAGAAATTGAAGGCTCAACTTGCTGTCATCAATGATCGAACTTCTGAGACTATAGTATCCAACAAGTGCTCAGACATGAAAGATCCAAAACTACCTGATGATGTGGAAGAAGTTTATGAGTGCGGTACATCAAATATGAAGGTGCTATATTTTTTCCTCTTTTAAGTCAAATTATTTTATTTTCACATTCATATGTTTATATATAATACTTATTGTTCTTCAAAGGGGAAAAATGTCATTTGGCCGTAAAGCACCGTGAAAATGTGGTAGCATATGGTACAATAATATCAGAAGGAGGTCCAAATATTATGATTCACCATGTTCCACTTGGGAACATAATTTCAAAGTGTCTATTGATGTTGTCTTAGATGAAGAAGCAGAACTTCCAATCCCAATTAAGTCTGGACCAAAAATCATCAATGATGCAATTGGAGTTGTAGTTGGTTGGCCGAAAGAGTTGGTAATTTTTCCAACGATAAAGGTAGTTTAAATTTTGTGTTTGCAAATATTATATACGTTGCTTGGACAATGATTTAGTTTTATGATACTTATATGAATATTTTAAATTGTAGAAAAAGGGGAAACCTCAACCATTTGCTCTGTCGGATGTTCCTGGTCAGCGCGACAAGTTCTAGGATATTGAAAAAAACATTACCTATGGCATGCAAGTATATTTATTCTCATGTTGTTAGATTGATGAATGAATCGGAGAGCATATACATTAAGTTTGAGGATGCTATGTTTGGACGTCCTAAAAGCATACGATTGCTAAGAGAGAGATATCCTATTAATGTTTGTTTGCATATTTATATTTTTTTGGAACTTGTCTATATCTTGAAACATTTCTAACTGAGTTATATAATATTTGAGTGCAGTTATCTCTACAAATATTTGAGGGACGAAGACAGAGCTGATTATATTTCATTTATGGATCCCGACTACATACCTACATGTCCACTTGGCAAAGATGGTCGTAACTTATCACAAAATATTGCTGATCACTTAAAAGCAATGTGTAGAGATAGCATTTGCCTCATCCCATATAACACTGGGTAATATTTTAGCTATTTATTGATTTTTACTACATACTAGTCAATGCTATATTTTCATTTTTCCAGGTACCATTGGATTTTGACTATCGTCAATGAAGATAAAGATATGATATATTTATTGGACTCCGTGTCAAACAAAAATCGCGATGATGCATGGAAAACTATAGTGACCAAGTAAGTAGTAGATTATGTTGATTTCTAATGCATTCACTTATAAATATGGAAAAAATAACTTTTTTACTTTTTAAAATGTAGTGGGGTCAAGATGTATAATGCCTCAAAGGGTATCTCTAAAAGACCAGGTTTTAAACAATTAACG
>JAGFNQ010004360.1:149134-166727 GCA_024364735.1 Boesenbergia rotunda
TAAAAAATATATTTACTTCATCACAATTTAATAATTGTGAAGTCGTTTCAAATTTATTACCTCTGTATCATACAAAATAATGAAGTCTTTGAAATTGATTACTGTGCCAATAAACGTATATGATGAAGTAACATAATACTATATACTTTGATAAATATAAATACTGGCGAAGTTATAAAATATATTTTCTTCGATAATTAATGTAAACTGTGAAGTTACATATCATATATTACTTCGTCGCATTACAAAACTACTAAAATAACAGATATTTTTTTACTTCGATAATTAATTTAAACTGTAAAGTTTTATATCATTGATTACTTCAGAACTTTACAAAACCAACGAAGTAAAAGACAAGTTTTTACTTCAGAATCGGTCCAAATCTGAACCGGTTTGCCTCTTTGAACCGGTAAAAGACTTCGCTAATTTCATGGATATGACTTCGGTTATATGGCGAAGTAAAATAATCCCTTTTTACTTCACATGCGTCTACTTCGGTAATTATCTATCTATGACTTCGGTGAATATACGAAGTAAATTAAGGAAATTCTACTAGTGATTGTTGATGCAGTCTGACCTGATTGTTGTTTTGGTGTTGACACCGATTTAAGTTTAGGTGAGTAAGATAAGTTCGAATTAAGTCATGGTTAGGGACTGGGCACGAAATCCTGGTGTGTGAAGCCAGGTCCTGGTGAGTGAAGCCAGGTGAAGGAAACCCCAATGAGTGAAGCCGGGTCCTAGTGAGTGAAGCTAGGTGAAAGGAAAACCCGGTGAGTGAAGTCGGGTCCTAGCAAGTGAAGCTAGGTGATGGAAACCCTGGTGAGTGAAGCCAGGTCCTAGCGAGGGAAGTTAGGTTAAACAAAGTCCTTGTGAGTGAAGCTAGGTGAAGGAAACCCTGGTGAGTGAAGCCAGGTCCTAGTGAGTCAAGCTAGGTGAAGGAAATCCTGGTGAGTGAAGCCAGGTCCTAGTGAGTGAAGCTAGGTTGGACTAAGTCCCGGTGAGTGAAGTTGGGCATGAAGTCTTAGTCCAGGGGACTGAGAAGTGAGTGTACTGGTCGGAGAGGGCTCGGGAGCTCGTTCTCCGGGACGAGACTAGGTCAGAGAAGGCTAGGGAGCCTGTTCTCTGAACTCAGGTTCGAAATGGTCGGAGCTGGATCGGTCTGTGGTCCGATCAGGGAGTTGGATCTAACACCTGCGGTTTTGGATCGGTCTGGAGTCCGATCAGGGAGTTGGCACGAACTCCCTTGATAATAGATCGGTCTGGTGACCGATCCAGGGTGTCTGATCATTATGGTGAATGATCAGAAAGAGAACAGAAACCTTCTGTGTGGTTTCTGATCGTTCTGGTGAACGATTAGAAAGAGAACAGAAGATTTAGGTATAAACCCTAATCAGTCAAGCTGACCGATCAGGGCCATCCTGGACCGATCAGGATTGTTCCTGATCGGTCAGGAAGTGACCTGATCGTTCACCTTGACCGATCAGGATCTAACCTGATCGGTTAAGTGACCGATCAGGGGGTTTGAGTTGAGAGATCAGGCTGTGGCCTGATCGGTCAGTGAACCGATCAGGCTGTGGCCTGATCGGTCAGTGAACCGATCAGGCCGTGGCTGGATTCTTGAAGCTAAACCCTGAAGAAGTTTAGGATCGGTCTGGTGACTGATCCCTGATCATTGATCGGTCTATGAGACCGAACAGATTGTTACTGGATCGATCAGGAAGTGACCTGATTGGTCAGAGGGGTAACTGATCGGTCCGAGTGTCCGATCAGTGTCTGATCAATTTAATTTGAATCGTTGTCAGACTTACTGATCACTTCTGATTTCACTCTGATTTCTTTCTGATACATGCTGATACACTTTGATTTGCTGTGTTAATCCTTCTGATGAGTGTGTAGGTGATACAGAGATGACACAAACCAAGAAGGATGGTAAATTGGCGACTTTCGCTTCGGGCAGGTTTGTCTGTTCTCCATTCGCACGATTCAACGGCTTCTGGTGCGGGCTAGTGATTGTCTGGCGGGCTGCTGACTGACCTGAGGCTTAGCTGAAGAGGTCTTCAGTGGACTGAGCGCTAGTGGGTCAGTGGTGACGGAGCTTTGGTTCAGTGGTTGCTGACGCGCTTGGTGATGAGCAGAGACGAGGCTTAAGAGAAGGCTGACGAAGAAGAGACTAGGTAACTTTGAGAACTTTACGAGTCGATCAGCAAGCAGACACAACGAGGACAAAGAGCTGAGTGAAGGTTCTTGCATTAGGGTTGTGCTATGTTGAGCTCTGTGAAGTGTTCTCTTCTTTGTGCTTTCTGTGTTCACGCTCTGTAAGCTTTCTCGAGTCTCTATGCTTATTCTGATATTTTCTTGAGACTAGTTGTGGAGAGGTTTCTCCACCGAGAAGGAGATTGTTTTATTCGGATTTTCGGGGCTTGATCTATAGACGATCAAGGGATCGTCCACCTCACGGGCACACCAAGGAGTAGGGGCAAGTTATCTACGAACCTTGTAAATCCCTCTGTTAGCGTTCGTTTTCCTTCTGTGTTATTTGTCTTTCTGTTGTTTGTGTCTTTTGCTGCTAACCTCAAGTGCAAAAACAAAAAGAAGCCAAAGTTTAAGTGTCTAGCTATTCACACCCCCCATCTCTAGCCATCCAAGATCCAACACTTCCAACTTCTCCGGTCGTCGGTATAAAAATAGTTTTATTACTGTATTCTTTTTAATTCTATATTCAACTTCATCTTGTAAAACATTTGACAAAACTCCCCCTGATATAGGGACATGGTCGAGGTTGAGATCCTCTAGCTGTGGTAGCTACCTCACCCTCCTAGGGTAGAGTATATGTCATATCGATTAAGTCATTTTCAGGGCCTAAACTCCCCCGATGGGGACATGGTCGTGGTCGAGATCCAAAGTCAAAACCACATGCTGTCACCCTACTCAAAAAAGACCGAGGTTGAGGTGTCGTACCCATGACTAATCGTGTTGAACATTGGATGACTGATGAACCCAAGATATATGTCATGAATGTGGGTCTCAAATTTAGATATTTGTAAAGCTGGAAACCCTTTTGCTAGCAAAGACGAAAACGTAGTAAAGGGGCCACAGGTCGTATTTTTCCTAGGGCTAGTTGAGGTTTCTTGATTCGAGCATGAGTTTATGTGTCGTCAAATATTTTTGGGTTTCAAGTTAGAATTGGGTTTGGTATCCATTAGAAATGAGAACGCAATGAAAAGCAAGGAAACTTAACTATGGAACTTAACCCAAGTAATTCAACCAATGAACTCAAACAATTGGGAGCTTAAATGCAACTTAGCCTAATTTGGAAAACAATCTGATATGAAATCAAACCAAATTTCGATTGATACTAATGCAGAAATTAAATTCAGGAATTACCACTCAAAACAACCCAAATGATAAGCAATCTATGAACAATTAATACAAAGGTAGTGCCTAAGCTTCACTTGATACCAAAATGCAGAAATGCAAGCTGATTTGCGAAAAAGAAATAATATAGTTCAGAAACAAACTGAATGAGTAGGCAACTGATTTCAAGCACCAAAAGTACACTAACATGTGTGGTTAACTTTAGGAATCGAACTCAAAACCAGCTGAACGCAAGCAAGCTTCAACAATCCAAACTGAAATCTTACTTGATACAAACTTGTAAGCAATAAGAATTGATGTGCCGAGAAGGAAACATGAATTTCAGAGACAAATCTAACAAATCACTAGCTGATATGAATCAGCTTGTTGAGGTTTCAGTTGATACATAATTCAGAAGATATGAAACTAATGTGCAGCAAAGGAACTGACCCAATTCAGAACTAATTGAATGCAAGAGACAAGTGCAGAGTTGCAAAATCTGTATGCAGGAATGCAGTACAATCAAATGTAGAACAAGCGAACGAACAGAAATTGATGCATAAATCTAACTTCAGAAAAGGTTCAAAGGAGCTAATGAAACTGATACAAACTTCAGCAACTACAAACCAAGAATTGCAGGAATGGAAACCGACTTACAGTAATGGAACCTAAGTTGCAGAAACAAGCTGAATTTTGCAGAAATAAAACTAATACGAATCAGTTGAAACCAATTGTAGAATTGAAGTCAAGTGCTTTGTAAAGGAGACAAGCTATAATGTAAATTCAGAATGAAAACAACTAGAGCTAGCTTGATACAAAACTGATATGCAGGAGGAAAAAAAACTGAAACACAGATACTGAGCTGATACGCAAGAATTGAAATCTGAAACAACTGAGATTAAATGGAGTTGTTAACTAAACAAACTCCCTAGCTAATTAACTTGCGGAAATGAAACCTAATTCAAGCAGAAACTATCCAATAGAACCGAAAACTAAGGCCACTGATACAAGATTTAGAAACGAAACAGATTGCAGAAATTAAATCTACTGCTCGGACTGAAAATTTAATAAGAAACTAAACTTCAAATCCATTCCTTAGTTCAAGATCTCCTTGCCGTCACACAAGAGTGAGCCTCGAACCCCTTAGCTCAACAAATCGAAGGAAATTCTGTCTCAATGATCAAATCAAACTCAAATCTGCTCAAGTCTGAAAACCCATTCGATCTCTTCAATCTCGCTATGTAAGTTCACGATGATGATTTGGTGATGATCAGAACCCTCCAGAGGAATCTCCGGCTGGCTCAGATTGATGAGAAGATGCACAAAACGAGATTCAATCGACCAAATGACAGATCTGAAGAAACCCTCATTCAGCTCTGTTTTGGGCGAATTGGAGCTGAAGATCTCACGGAGAAGAAGACCCTACGATCTAGATCTTGATCCTAGATTGGGATTGAAGTGGTCACGTCCGCTACTGAAGAAAAATAGTAAGAAACTTGTGGAAAACTCAGCTACGGCGAAGATGCAACACATCTGAAGTAGAGGAATTCGGTTTATATGGTTTGAAAGTGGATGGCTCAGATTATCCAGCACTCATCCAACGGTTGATCCTTGTCCGATTTAGATCAAACTTTCCAGATCTTGATCAAGGATCAGGATCTACCTCTCAATGGGTCGGATCTTCCAGATTTGCAACGGATGGTTCAGATCACCTTGATCTTTGAATGGACGGTCTAGACCCTCCTGAGCTTGATCTGACGGCCAGATGATCTCTGATTTGGATGAAACATTCAGATCTTGATCCAAGTGCTTGATTAACCTTAACCCCAGCTCGGATTGACCAGAAGTTCTCAGATGGCTTAGATCTAGCCATTTTTGAATTGGACGATCCATATTAGTCAACGCTTGATCACTTGATCCAGTCCACTTTTGACTCAACTTTGACCCAACATGACCTGGGTTCATGATCCTTCCAAGCCTAAAAATTAGATCAACAATTTAGTGACAAAGCAATTCAAATATATCAAAATTTGCAATTAGGTCCAAAATGAATGTAAATCCTAGAACCTAGGGTAAATCCACCATTAAGCAAGTAAAACATGAGTCAAAAAATATATCCTAGAACCTTAAATGGTCAACAAAATGATACTTATCAATGACTCGCGAAAAACAAGTAAAATGAGCCCCCCAAAAGATTATTTCATTTTATTTTTTGAAAATTACAATGGCTAGAAAAAG
The DNA here is from genome assembly GCA_024364735.1 of Boesenbergia rotunda. Classification (NCBI taxonomy): domain Eukaryota; kingdom Viridiplantae; phylum Streptophyta; class Magnoliopsida; order Zingiberales; family Zingiberaceae; genus Boesenbergia; species Boesenbergia rotunda. Next base: position 154,727 of record JAGFNQ010004360.1, read on the forward strand.
GGAAAAGAAAAACAAAGGACATCATCTGCCTAAGAGGTCCGCCATGTCTTCGTCCGGGAGGTTGTCAGTGATCTATGTTGGGATCGATTGGATGGCAAGAGGGGGGGGGGGTGAATAACTCGTCGTCGAATATCCATCGATTCTTTCTACAAGTGTTAGCTGTGCACAAGTGGAAACAAAATAAACAATAAAAACAATGCTAACACAAAACTCTTACGTGGTTCGGAGATTCATTGCTCCTACTCCATGATATGTCCTTGAGATGGACGAACCCTTAATCCGTCGATGGATTAATCCCCTACAATCTCCGGCTAGAGCATTCTCCTTCTCGATGGAGAACAACCTCTTGTAAATCTCTCTTTCTCTTTACAAGATTGAGAGTTAGGGTTAGAAGGAAGAGAATAGGTTTGGAAGCTTTGAGCACTAATTTAGAGGTTTTCAATTACAATTTCGTAATCTCTTCATGCCCCAAAGCTTTCCCTTAAATAGAGGAGAGAGTTATTCACAAACAGCTCAATTTCGACATCAGTCGACTGGTCTTAACCCCAGTCGATTGATGCACAACCAACAGCCAGCTAATGACTATATTTCGAACAACAGTCGACTGCTATCCAGGCCAGTCGTCTAATTCAGCTATTCTGAAATCCACAGAAAGATCAGTCGACTGGTGCCCCTACCAGTCGACTGGTCTTAGTACACACTCATACTCACCCTCTCCGGAGTTACTTTTGAAGCCCTCTTCCATTGGCACTTGTCCCTCGGATGCATAAGAGTCTGCGACTCATCTCCATGTCATCCTTCGCGTATGTCTTGAAGTCCACTTCCCTTGGCTCCATTATGTTGCTCCTTATCCGAGGTCCCTCGGATGCGTCATCCTTCACCGACTCAAGGAGCCGAGCACCAGGATGAGATCTCCCACATGTATGTTCTACCAAGTCCTGCATCACTCAAACACACATCAAACCAATATAAAATCCTAACTTAATCATATTGTCACACACATCAAAATCCATGATTGTACCGATCAAACTTGGGTCGATTGCATTAACAATCTCCCCCATTTTGATGTATGACAATATATTTAAGTTAGGCATGAATAATATCTTAAAAATTAATAGCATAGTATAACATGAAGCATAACAACATCTAAGCTCCCCCTTAACCTATGCTCAATCATATAATTTTCAAATTTAATTCAAAAATAAGTTAAATCAATGTTCTAACTTAAACCTTCCATTTCTCCCCCATTGACACCATCAAAATAAATTGTACCAAACAATCTTAACCAATGGCATCAAAGTAAAACAAAGTGAGTTTCAATTCTAAAAAATAAGAAAAAAATTAGAAACTCATGATGCTAGTCGACTGATAAACCCACAGTATATATCTCACACTAAGAAACAGTAAGATCAGTCGATTGGCCCTCTACACTAGTTGACTGACACAAATCTGATTCGAATTTTAGCTTTTTGAGCTAAAATTCAAAAATACATTAAAAAGTCCAAAACATTTAAAACATCATGAAATTTTACAAACATATTTCTTAAACTGTTCTTCAATATGGAAAAATAAGTTTGCATGAACAGTCAAAGGATTTTTGAATTTTTGACCAAAACTCAAAATTTAAAAAATATTCAATTTTGTATGAAGTTTGAAACCTAGTTTTGTACTCCTATGTTTTTCAAAAGTATACCACTATAAGTAGAATATAGAATTATTTTCAAAATATTTAAAATATTTAACTATGATCAATGAACAAGATGTCCATTAATTTAAATATTTATTTTCTCCATAGTAGGCCTATTATTACTAAAATGATACATCTAATAACTCATTAAGATGTCATAAGCACAAGTAAATTATTTGTATCATCCTAATATCTCACATGCATAAATGAAAACATAAATCAAATCATTATGAGATATAATAAAGGTAATCTCTACTCAGCCCATTTGATCATTAATTTTATTTGGCTAAGTGCTCCCCCTTAAGGTCTCAAGTCAACCATTTTTAAAAAATTTGAATTTTAGTGTTCATGGTTGACTCACCCCTAAATCCTCTTACTCTTGAGGATTGATTTTGGTACCCAATAGAAATGTTTCCTAATTGGGCTGACCAAATACTCCTTAGGAATCCATTTTCTATCTAGGGTCTTGGTTTTTGATTGTCCCCTAGCAAGCAAGCAATGATATGATTTTTCATTGCTAGACTCATGGAATCATAATTCCGTTTTCTTGAAACTTATTCTTTGACTCCCAATAATCATATTTAGGGTCTTTGAGCTAATTTTAAAATTTTCTAGAGCTTTGGAGAGGTAATCTACCTTTTTTCTTAATTTTCTATTTTCCTATTCTAATCATGAAACATTTGAATTTGAGGAAACATGCATATCATCCATAAGTATCATGGATTCTAATTTGTCACTGAGCATGCAAATATTATCTTTCAAATATTTAATTTTCTTTCTAGCCATAAATAAATCATCATTTGTGCTAGAAATAATCTTAACTAAAATGGTAGTAGGTAGATTGTATATTTCACTTACTGAGACGCCCGAATCTGAAGATTGATCTCCCTCTTCACTTGAGCTTCCTTCTTCATTTTCGGATGATGTGGAGGTCATATCTTCAACTCGTATTAGGGTAAAATGGGACACATGATGTTCTTCTTCTTCCGATGATGAAGGATCATTCCATGTTACCTTTAAATTTTGAACCTTCTACCCTTTTCTTTTGTTTTCTTCTTTTCTTGCTTCTTTTTTTCTTCCTTCTTCAAAAGGGGGTAATCATCCCTTATATGTCCTTCCTCTTGGCAATTGTAGCATATTATTTTCTTTCTCCTACTTGAGTTTTTTGAGCTTTTCCTAGCATGAGTTGTGCTAGAAGAAAAATGTTTAAATACTTTTCTCATCTTCCTTACCATATATGCCTCTTGATCACTATCCATTGAGGCACTCAATTCTTCCAACTCAGAGGATGATGAGGATGAACACTTCTTCTTATCCTTCTTTTCCTTCCTCCCTTTTTCCATAATAAGAGCTATGCTCTTTCCTTTAGAAGACATGTTAGCTTGTTCATGAAGTTCAAATTCACAAAATAATTTATCAAGCTTAACTAAAGAAAGTGTTAGATGTGTATACTAAAAGACTTGCTCTTTTTATATATGAGATCATCTACATTTTGAAAAGAGAATCACAACAACACAGATACGTATTTATATTAGTATATGCATAAAAGTCCAATACCTTGCATTGTAGATAACATGGTGTGTGGTGACACAGAAGATCATATTATCAGTCCCTTGCATAGTATAAGTAGAGGCTCACAGTCGAGATAGAGTTGGACAAACTGTCGGGATGATTGTAGTGTAATTAGGTGTGGTTTTTCTTAACATAGAATTATACTAGTGTGCTTTGTGTGCATTGAGAAGGACCAAAACTAAAGGTCATTCAATTTGTACTGACTTAATAATTGGATTAGACCTTGGATTATCATGGAGTGCAATCCCTAAATCCTGATATAATAACGGGCACGTGTAGTTAATATTTATTTCTTTGATTTACCAATGAGCAAGATTTATTCTGCTAAATCAATAGGCCAGGTAAGTTGAAAAATAATATTAATTATATGTTAGTGCAAGAAGCATCAGTGATGTCCTCCTCGAGTGTTTCATTGTTTAACAAAATATTTAAGTTAGTAATACATTAGAACAAGGAAGGGTTAGTCAAGATAGGAGTACCAAAGTGAAAGAAAGTCCTAGTTAACCTAGGCAATAAGTCCTGGTTCGAAGAATTGGGCACTAAGTCCTCATCATAGATTGAGCACTAAGTGCTGGCCGCGGGCTGGGAACCGAATACCTGACCGAGGGTTGTGCTCGAAGTCCTGGTTCGAGGAATTGGGCAATAAGTCCTGGTCGTGGACTGGGCACGAAGTCCTGGTGAGTGAAGCTGAGCAAAAGTCCTGGTGAGTGAAGCTGGGCAAAAGTCCTGGTGGGTGAAGTTGGACAAAAGTCCAACCAGAGGAGCCGGTTGGCAAAACTTATCCTAAGAGGAGTAGGCGAAAGGCGCGTTCCCCGGGAAGGGAACATAGGTGTCAGTTCGACCTAGGGTTTTGCGGGAACCCCAAAGTCGAAACCAAATCTTTAAGGCTAAGGGTATATACTTGTTTGTCTTGTGTTTGTGTATCATGCAGGTACCTAAAATTGAAGACAAAGCAGACAAACAAACATAAAGAGGTTGAATCATTGCTTCTAGGGCGCCACCATTGAACCAGGGCACCCCCAAGCATCCAGGCGCTTGGATGAATCAGGCGCCCAACAGCACCCAGGCGCCCAATAAGGCAGGTTTTATCAGCTCGTGAAGTTTGCGAGTTTGGATGATTTTTGACTGCAACTGAGGCGCCCCATAGCATCACAGGCGCCCAATAAGAAGCTATAAAAGGGTCTTCGACCCCTCAACTCAAGACACCAATTCCGACATCATTCTAAGCATTCCGAGTGACAATAAAGCACTAAAGACGAAGCTCTACGACCAAGGAGGCTCCAGGAGGAAGTGCGCGACACTTTGGAGTTCCAGATCGGTCGAGTCTTCGACCCTTTGTTTGGTTTGAATTTATGTTTCTGCATTTACTTTTCTTAATATTTTGATTGTAAATTGTGCACTGTAAGGCGGGTTTCTCCACCTCCGGAAAGTCCAGAAAGGAGACCATTAGTGGACGGGCGTTTCCCGTGCTTAAGCCTTGGATGTACTGACCCTGGGGGGTTGGGAACCAAGTAAATCTCGTGTGTACAAGTGTCTTTCATTTTCGTTCTTTATTATTTTCGCTGTGCACTAACTCTTTGTCTAGAACGATCGAAAGACACGCTTTCCGAAGAATTTTTAATGAGTCGATATTCACCCCCCTCCTCTATTGATGGCACCGGTCCCCACATTATATGGTGCGAAAAGAAGAGGAACGGAAGACTGGAAGGTCGACGGTGGAAAGGAAGCGAGTTCCCTTGGTGGGCGGCGACACCACAAGCAAGGGAAGAGGTGTTCGGCCGATTGGTTTGGGGAAGAAGGAGTGCTATTCTCTCCTTCTTCTTCTTCTTCATCTTCCTCCTTGGAGCATCCTTGTGGCCGGTGGGTTTGGTGACCTTGGAAGGCCGGCGGCACAAGGTGAGGAAGGAAGAAGGTGGCGGCGCAAACCCTAACTACTAGGGTTTGTTGGTGAAGGCTACATGGAAGAAGAAATGTGATTTTGGAGTGCCTTGGTGATCCCGGTTCTCGGTAGCTTGTTGCCCACGCGACGTCCGAGAGGGAAGGGACATAAGGTAGAAGGCTACGAGTTAAAGGAAGGTATAATTCTCTTCCTTGGCTTTTTTGTTTTAGCTTCGTCATTTTATGTTGATATTAATTAATTATTATTGCTTTGATTATTTGTTAATCATGTTTAATAATTAATTAATTGGACCCTGATAATAAACACAAAAACCAGTGATCCACTCGTCGTCTTTTCCGCGGTCAGACGGTTAGGCAAATTACAAGGCTCGATCTTTGAGATTGGCCAAGTTGTAATTTAAATCGTTCGATACGATAATGAGATGGTCATTGAGAGATGGGCCTCCATTCGGATTAATTTTTTTAATATTTAGATATGGAGAGGTCTCTCAAGGATGACCAAGTATTCGCATAGGAATCCCGCCAAGCCATACCCAACAATTAGTATCAGAGCTAAGGTTTCTGGTTTTGTGTGTTTATAATTGGTTAATTTTTTACACATTTATCATGTATGATTATTTTTGCTGGATGATATGTGGATGTGCGTAGGCTAACTCTTTGTTGCAGACACAAGATTCCAACTTATCATGGCTTAGATAATTGTGTTATATGATTGATTGTGTAATCTTGTAATTAATTAAATCCTCGGGGTTGACGAGGCTAGATAGTATTTAATTTTTGTAATTAAATATAGCATGTGTTTAGCCGAGCTTTTTGTTTACTTTTGATCTAGATTTTATGTACACTCCTTCGTGGAGTATAGGATCGATGGATGCAAATAATTAGCTAGTCATCTCGGCTCGAAGATCTCTTCATGGAAAGCTTGCGCATGGTGTAGGGAGGAGCGGACGAGGTGACGACACGGCTGAAGGCGCATTGGAGACCAATGCCATGAAAGTTGAAAAATCTAGGATTTTTCTTATTTGTGCTTTGGTTATGTGCTTGTTGTGTGTGTGCATGTAAAATTCCTCAAATTAAATAACTAAGTGGGAGAGGGACCCTAAGGGTCCCGTGACCTCCATTACAATCTGACAAGTGATGCGAACAAGCCCGCGCAACGGCTCTGAGTGCCTTCCTCCATAATGGATAGGCTTGTTCTATGGATCAATGGGTCAGAAAAGATTATAGAAAATTATTAAAGAGCGTGTGTACTTCCCCAACGGAAGACACATAATCAGAAATAATTTTCTTAATATCGTGTAATGGTAAACACTTAGATGCAAATATTAGTATCCTCCCCAACGGAGTCACTGCTATTATTTGTAGGGCCGAAGTGAACCAACTATTAATCTTATTTGTTAAAAAGTTAGGTTGATAAGATAGTAAAATTAATGGGTAAAATCTCCTCTAACGAATGTAGAATTCGTATACGTCCACACTAACGTGCCAGTAAAATAGTAAACTTATTTTCCTAGTAAACTATATAGACTGGAAAAGGAACCTAGACATTGTCCTTACTGCTGAAGAGTATAAATATGTACTCTTCGAAGAATGTCCTAAAAAGCCTAGCGAGAACTCTAGTGAGGAGCAGAGAGAGCGTTACAAGAAGTGGATCATGACAGATGAGATGACGCGGTGCTACATTTTGACATCTATGCCGAATGTATTGCAACATCAGCATCAGGCCATGCCCACTGCTAGTGACATGATGCTAAACCTCAAGGAGCTCTTCGGGCACCAGGGTCGGGCCACTAGGCAGGTTGCGATGAAGATCTTGATAACGACTACTATGGTCGAAGGGGCACCCGTAAGGGATCATGTCCTTAAGATGATGGCTCACTGATAATTACCATTTTGTTAATCAAATTAGGATCTCAAATCCATGTTTTGATCCATTTTTATATGCTTAAGCTTGTATTTATACTAGGTTCCATGATGTATTGCTATTTAAGCTTTGGATGCAATTCTTTCTACATTTAAGATATTTTGACATTAAAATTTGAATATTATTTTGTATGCATTGAATGATCATGGACCTAGATCAAATTGGATCGAATTTGAGTCAAACTTGGCTTTAATCAAGATGATCAAGAGATGGATAAATTTGGGTCGTCCAATCAAGAAACGGGGAGATCTGAGCCATCCATCATCTTCTGACCAATCCGAGCTCAAGATAGACTTAATCAAGACCATAGATCAAGATCTGAAGTTTTGGTCCGAATCAGGAGTCATCTAGCCGTTGGATCAAGCTCGAGGGGAGTCTAACCCGTCCATTCAAAAATCAGGGCAATCTGAGCCATCTGTGTAGATCTGATTGATCCAAGATGAGGAGGAGCAAATCCTGACCATTGATGGAGATCTGGAAAGTTTGGTTCCAATCCGAGCTGATCTGACTGTTGGATGAAGCGAGGATGATCACACCCGTTCAATTTCAAATGGAATTAATTAAAACAGAAACTTCTCCACCGCGCCTAGTGGTCGCAAATTCTCAGCTGTTCTTCGTTTCATCTTAGTTTTCTTCTCTGATCGCGCGACCACATCAGATCTGAGCTTTGTTCAAGTTTCCAAATCACAAGGGAGATTTCCGGTGAAGTTTGCAATTCAATCTCATTTCTGGAAGTTCAGGTGAGGGTTTCGCCGAGAGCTTGCTTCATCCGATCGATCCCTGCTTGATCGCCAATCGTCATCAATCGGAGCATTTAGAGGGGTTCTCTGAAGTGTTCTTATTGTTCCTGAGCCACAATCACCATCAAACTCAGCAAGGAGGAAGAGATCGGAGGAGGTTTCCAGATTGCGCAACCAAGCTGCTGATAAACTTCTCACGGAAGTCAATTCATTGTTGATTTGTCGAGCTGGAGGGTTTCTAGCTGGTTCTTGTGTGACGGCAAGAAGGATTTTGGATTAAGCGAAGGATATGATGTTTAGTTTCTGTAACTTCCATTTTTGAATCTTCGTTTCTAAATTCTGTTTCAGTTTGTATCAGTCGCATTCCAATATCTGATCGGTCTGTTTGACCGATCAGGATAGACTCTGATCGATCTGTTGACCGATCAGGCAAGCATCTGATCGGTTTGTTGACCGATCAGGCAGTTCTCAGCTTCATTCAATCCTGTTTTCTTTAGTAAGTTTTGTTCCAACTTCACATTTATGCAATTTAGCTACATATTTTAAGCTTTCCTGCCTTTGTTATCAGTTCTTAAATTTTTAATTTCATAGTATCAAATTGAATTGCTTAGTTCTAAATTAGGGATAAGTGTAGTATCCTAGTTTCAGTTTTCAAATAGGGATAGTTAGTTTAATTCATTCTGTTTCCATCTTAAATTTCATTCCTTATCGCAAATCAAACCCCCATCTTATTTGAAAACCTAAAACATAGAAAACGACAAAATCTAGCTTGAATTAAGCAATCTTAACTAGTCCTTGGAAAAATACGACTTGAGGCCCCTGTACTACATTTAGTTTTGTGAGCTAAGGGTTTTCAACTTATAAATTCAAATTTGAGGCTCATCGTGACACTTGATTGTGGGCCCATCAAATTTTTGGCGCCGTTGCTGGGGACATACTAGTTGAGTTTGTTTAATTTGAGTTTGTGCTTAGTTCATATTTTCTGATTCTATTTCATTTGCTTTATCTTTCTATATACATTTGCTGTCATTTTATTTGGTTTATGACCAGGATTGCAGGTGATGACATTGTGGAGTTTGATCCTGAGATTGAGAGGGCATTCAGAGCTAGGTGAAATCAAGGAAGAGTTTCAGAAGTTATTGCAAACATTCCTACTCATTTAAGCAGTCTCATGGCAGAACATCAGAAGACTATGAAGGAGATTGCCGCCCCTGATGATGCTTTTCAGTATTCTTGTATTGCTTATCCAGAGTTAGCTGGTGATTTTGAGCTGAGATCAGGCCTTATTCATCTACTTCCAAAGTTTCAAGGACAATCAAGAGAGGATCCTAACAGACATTTGCATGAGTTCCATGTGGTGTGTGTAACGCCCGCTCTTAATCCCCTAGGGATTCGGCGGCGCTACTTTAATTTTCGTACATTACAACTACACACATGCATTCATATTTTTTCTATCTAATCTATGCATGGGCATATGTATCATTTAAGCATGCAAGGTTCATGTAGCGGAAGCATAATTATTTTTATTCATCTTCAAACATAGCATGTATATAAAAAAGAAAAACATAACATGTGTTTAACATGACAAGTTCCAAAACTTGAAGCAACTAAGAGCAAGATCCTTTTTATCCACCAGCACTATCACACACACACTTGCCCTTCCCCGCAACCTCCATAGCTTAGCGTCCTTTATCTGTAGCATAAGGGAAAACACTAAACGATAAGCAATAGCTTAGTAAGACCCTGTCCTACTCACAAAACCGGATATCATGAAAAGGTCAGAGAATATATCACATTCAAGCATGGTAAGCATTTAAGCATGTTTAAACATCTAAGTATGTTAACTTCATAGGAAGGTTCTTTTGAAAACATATAAACATAATACTTGAACATAGCATAATCATTAGGGTCCGGCTTGTACTTCATGTTTTGCGCGCGCCCCTAAATAGGAACGAGGTAGCTAATCCCGAACCACTAGGGTTTACTAGGCCTTCTCAAAAGTCCTTCAGCCTAGTATCATAATCATTTGACTCGCTTTAAGAGTCTATAGTACAAGCCATTACAAAATAAAATAGTTATCATGTTCTTCATTTTCATAAAGTATGCTCTTAGTCCCAACCTTCTAGGGAAGCATTCTTTAGGCCCTAAGCCTTCTTCGTCCATGCCCTATAGGGCTCATTTTTATATATATGTATACATTCATAATCTTGATAACTAGCATAGTATAAAGCATGTATTTCATGGGAGCAACCAAGGCTAGGGTCCAAGAGTTCTCTCTTGGCCGAAAGTTGTAATTTGGCTAGCATGCATTCCAATCAACATATCAAGAATCACACAAGCATGTCATATCCTACACAAGATCATTATCATGCATGGTATTTATTAATCCAATCCCAAGTATAGGGCCCTTTGGCTGAAAGTTAAGGGTGGAGGTAGCTTAGGTTTTTGACATCAAACATCCCATAAAAGTATCATATATATATACATCATGTATCATACTAAGCATAGCATACATCATGGGGTAATCAACCTTCATAAACCTAATGTTCCATGCTTTGGCCGAATATCACATGCTAGGGAACAATTAAGTTTTCCAATCAAACATTCCATTTAAACATCACTTGCATATACATATCATCATCCCAAACATAAGCATATCTCATAGGGTAGTTTATCCTCTACAAACCCTAACTTTAGGGTGTGGGCCGAATGGTGTAGGGTAGGGGGGATTAGGGTTTTTGGAAATCAAACCTTCACACAAACATTTACACAAACACCTCACATACATATCATGCAACATTATTAAACATGGATTTCATCATAGGTTAATCATGCACCCTAAACCCTAATTCTTCTAGGGTTGGCCGAAAGTGTAGGGTAGGGGGATTTAGGGTTTTTGAAATCAAACATTCACACAACCATTTATACAAACACCTTATCTACACTATCATGTCATACACTAACATAAGATACATCATAGAATAATTCAACCCTTGAATCCCTAATTTTTCCATGTCTTGGCCGAAACTTGTAGGGGGTGCAAACCCTAATTTTTGTTATCACAACTTGAAGGAAATCAACATATAGGTATACCCTAAGTTCCAAGGGGTCTTCTCATGTATCAAAAAGTAACCAAGGCTTTCCTTTAAGGGGTGGCCGAAACTTACCTAGGGCAAATCCCCATTTTCGCAAACTACAAGAAGAAGGAAATCATACACAGCAATTATGCTACAGGTGAGGGGCACTTACCTCTTTCGCTAAATATCCTTAAGGTATACCCTTAGTTCGGAGGGGATGTGCTTGTCCTTGCTCTTGAGGTCCTTGACTTCTTCTTGCCTTGCAAGAGATTCAAACCTTCAATGGGGTCTTGGGAGTGTCCCTTGGGATGAGACCCTTCCCTTGGATTTTCGAAAATTGAAGAGGGAGAGGGGAGTTGGGATTTTCGAAAATAGAAGAGGGAGAGTGAGTGAGGGGTTTGCAACAATGATGGTTAGCCCCTTAGCATTCCCTCTTATTTATACTAAGGGAAGAGGCAAGGTGTCTCTTCTCCAAGTGTCTCTTCACTAAGGGGTTTCTCATCAAGAGTCTCTTCCTCTACCCTTTCACATTCCCTAACCCTTAACAAGAATTTCCCTTCCTTTCTCTCAGCAATCCCCTGCTGGGTGAATTGGTTACTTCGTTGCTTTTCAAGGCTTTGCTTACCAAGAGTTCCAAGGTTCGATCCTCGGCAAGAGCATATTTTTTTGCTCCTCTTTGGTTTTCACTTTTGCAAAGCCCATTAGCCCAATTCACTCTCATATTCTCAAATCACATTTATGCAATCACATATTCCAATTTATGCAATCACATATTCCAATTCATGCAATCACATATTCTAATTTATGCACTTACATATTCCTAATCCTTTCTAATGAAATCACATAACATTTAATCATAAAATCACAAAAGGTAATTTTATTCATGTATGAAATAAATGTCATACAATCTGATAATATATATCGCCATTTTTGTGCCCTTTTTACAATCGAAAGCAAGCCTAAAATTTGGGGCGTTACAGTGTGCTCCACTATGAAGTCTCAAGGGATTTCTGAAGAGGATATCAAACTAAGGGCATTTCCATTTTCTTTGACTAGAGCAGCAAAGGATTAGTTTTATTACTTGCCTACTGGACATGTTTCT
>JAGFNQ010004360.1:167206-289295 GCA_024364735.1 Boesenbergia rotunda
TTTAACTTCATAGGAAGGTTCTTTTGAAAACATATAAACATAATACTTGAACATAGCATAATCATTAGGGCCCGGCTTGTACTTCATGTTTTGCGCGCGCCCCTGAATAGGAACGAGGTAGCTAATCCCGAACCACTAGGGTTTACTAGGCCTTCTCAAAAGTCCTTCAGCCTAGTATCATAATCATTTGACTCGCTTTAAGAGTCTATAGTACAAGCCATTACAAAATAAAATAGTTATCATGTTCTTCATTTTCATAAAGTATGCTCTTAGTCCCAACCTTCTAGGGAAGCATTCTTTAGGCCCTAAGCCTTCTTCGTCCATGCCCTATAGGGCTCATTTTTATACATATGTATACATTCATAATCTTGATAACTAGCATAGTATAAAGCATGCATTTCATGGGAGCAACCAAGGCTAGGGTCCAAGAGTTCTCTCTTGGCCGAAAGTTGTAATTTGGCTAGCATGCATTCCAATCAACATATCAAGAATCACACAAGCATGTCATATCCTACACAAGATCATTATCATGCATGGTATTTATTAATCCAATCCCAAGTATAGGGCCCTTTGGCCGAAAGTTAAGGGTGGAGGTAGCTTAGGTTTTTGACCTCAAACATCCCATACAAGTATCATATATATATACATCATGTATCATACTAAGCATAGCATACATCATGGGGTAATCAACCTTCATAAACCTAATGTTCCATGCTTTGGCCGAATATCACATGCTAGGGAAAAATTAAGTTTTCCAATCAAACATTCCATTTAAACATCACTTGCATATACATATCATCATCCCAAACATAAGCATATCTCATAGGGTAGTTTATCCTTTACAAACCCTAACTTTAGGGTGTTGGCCGAATGGTGTAGGGTAGGGGGATTAGGGTTTTTGGAAATCAAACCTTCACACAAACATTTACACAAACACCTCACATACATATCATGCAACATTATTAAACATGGATTTCATCATAGGTTAATCATGCACCCTAAACCCTAATTCTTCTAGGGTTGGCCGAAAGTGTAGGGTAGGGGGATTTAGGGTTTTTGAAATCAAACATTCATACAACCATTTATACAAACACCTTATCTACACTATCATGTCATACACTAACATAAGATACATCATAGAGTAATTCAACCCTTGAATCCCTAATTTTTCCATGTCTTGGCCGAAACTTGTAGGGGGTGCAAAGCCTAATTTTTGTTATCACAACTTGAAGGAAATCAACATATAGGTATACCCTAAGTTCCAAGGGGCCTTCTCATGTATCAAAAAGTAACCAAGGCTTTCCCTTAAGGGGTGGCCGAAACTTACCTAGGGCAAATCTCCATTTTCGCAAACTACAAGAAGAAGGAAATCATACACAACGATTATGCTACAGGTGAGGGGCACTTACTTCTTTCACTAAATATCCTTAAGGTATACCCTTAGTTCAAATGGGATGTGTTTGTCCTTGCTCTTGAGGTCCTTGACTTCTTCTTGCCTTGCAAGAGATTCAAACCTTCAATGAGGTCTTGGGAGTGTCCCTTGGGATGAGACCCTTCCCTTGGATTTTCGAAAATCTCAAGGAGGAAGAGGAGTTTGAATTTCAAAAATTGAAGAGGAAGAGAGGAGTTAGGATTTCGGCAACTTGAAGAGGGAGAGTGAGTGAGGGGTTTGCAATAATGATGGTTAGCCCCTTAGCACTCCCTCTTATTTATACTAAGGGAAGAGACAAAGTGTCTCTTCTCCAAGTGTCCCTTCACCAAGGGGTTCTCATCAAGAGCCTCTTCCTCTACCCTTTCACATTCCCTAACCCTTAACAAGAATTTCCCTTCCTTCCTCTTAGCAATCCCCTGCTGGGTGAATTGGTTACTTCGTTGCTTTTCAAGGCTTTGCTTACCAAGAGTTCCAAGGTTCGATCCTCGGCAAGAGCATATTTTTGCTCCTCTTGGTTTTTCACTTTTGTAAAGCCTATTAGCCCAATTCACTCTCATATTCTCAAATCACATTTATGCAATCACATATTCCAATTCATGAAATCACATATTCTAATTTATGCAATTACATATTCCTAATCCTTTCTAATGAAATCACATAACTTAAATCATGAAATCACAAAAGGTAATTTTATTCATTTATGAAATAAATGTCATACAATCTGATAATATATATCGAAATTTTTGTGCCCTTTTTACAATCGGAAGCAAGCCCAAAATTTGGGGCGTTACAATCCCTACACCTTATAGAAAGTTCGTCCTCGAACTAAAACAATTCTGGGTAACCCAACTCATATTATGCTTCCCCTAATATTCGTCCTTATTTGTTGCATGATTAATATAGGGTAAATGAGATCTTATTTATTATATCACCAAAATTTATTTTTATTCCGTCTTATAATTCTACATACAAAACTAGTCCAACTCAGTGAGCAAGATGGGCTGCCGTTATGCCCAATATAATGTCATAGTCTTGCATGTCCAGCACTATCAGATCGCTATAGAGTTCCCTCCCAGCGATCCTGATTGGTGTGGCACGCATCATATAGGTAGATGGTATCATATCTCTCGAGGGTAGGGTTGTAAGAAACTTGCAGTTCATAACTTGAGGGGGTATATCTAACTTTGCAGTAAATGGCATAGAAATGAACGAATGCGTAGCTCCAGTGTCAAATAAAGTAGTAGCATACCGACTGTAAATGAATATCTGACCTGTGACTACGTTTGATGCATTCGCCATGTCTTCCTTGGATAATGAGAAAACCCTTGCATTCGTCGCAACCGGTGGTACTTGCGGTTGGGTAGGTGCTTGCTTTTTGGCGTGGCAATCTTGGTCCTTGTTCCCTACCCATCCGCAGTTGTAACACTTGTCTGTCCCTTGGAGGCAAGCTCCTGGGTGCGGCCTTCCGCATGTAGCACACGGGTCGAATTTGGGCTACTTGTTGGCGGGACCACTTTTTGAGTCGTTCTCTCTCTTGCCATTGTGGTTCCCCTTCCAACTATTATTCTGAGGCTTCTGACCTCCGGCTTGGGTTTGGCTCTTGTTTTCAGTCAGCACCTTCTTTTGCTGGTTGATGTTGTTCAGGTAGTGCTCAGCAATCAGAGCATTGCTGAACAGCTCTTCTGCGGTCTGTGGTCGGTTGACTCCGCCGGCCGCATTCAGGGCAATTTCAGGCCGCAGCATTTTCAGCATAAGTCTGACTTTTTCTTTCTCAGTGCTGACTAGCTCCGGGCAGAGGCGGGCTAGTCTGTTGAATTTCTTCATTGCCTCGCTGACTGATAGCTCACCTTGTTGGAACTCGGTGAACTCGTCGAAATGCCGGTTGGTGACCCGCATGTGGAAGAACTCTTCGAAGAATTCCGATTCGAAGTCCTTCCATGTCATCTGATTCACCTGGCGTTTGGTCTTTATTCTTTCCCACCACATACGCGCATCTCCCGAAAGGCAGAACGATGCGCATTTGATCTTTTCATGCTCGGGCCAGTCGAGCAATTCCATGGTGCTTTCCACTGTTTTGAACCAGGCCTGCGCGTCCCAGGGTTCACTAGCACTGGAGAAACATTCCGGTTTCAACCTCTGCCATTGGATTAGGTAAGCCTCTGGTCGGGCTACCGTGACAGGGGCTGCCGGGGGTGCTGGCGTAACCGGGATTGCGACTGGGATAATCGTCTGGTTCACTGGTGGTGGAGGGGTAGGGTTCCCCTGCTGATTCATCAGGTTAGTGATGATCAGTTGTTGCTTCGCGATCTAGCGTTGTAGTTCGGTTACAACATGTGCCAGATTTGGTGGGGGTACTGTCTCGTTGAGTGGTGGTGTTGTCTCGTTAAGTGGTGGAGGGGCAGTCCCGTTAAGACGGTTACTACGTCTTCTAGCCATCTTTATAAGAAATGAGACTAGTATGAGGTAATAGTTATTCCTACATCCATGCATAATTAACTAGGAGTAGCACATACTATCATGCATAAAGGAAGCAGTAGGTTTAGAGTTCTTACTTCGAAGCGGCAGGATGAGGGCTTGATGAGTGTGATAGTGGTGAGGTAGACCTGCTCTGATACCAACTTGTAACGCCCGCTCTTAATCCCCTAGGGATTCGGCGGCGCTACTTTAATTTTCGTACATTACAACTACACGCATGCATTCATATTTTTCTATCTAATTTATGCATGGGCAAATGTATCATTTTAGCATGCAAGGTTCATGTAGCGGAAGCATGATTATTTTTATTCATCTTCAAACATAGCAAACATAACATGGGTTTAACATGACAAGTTCCAAAACTTGAAGCAACTAAGAACAAGATCCTTTTTATCCACCAGCACTATCACACACACACTTGCCCTTCTCCCGCAGCCTCCATAGCTTAGCGTCCTTTATCTGTAGCATAAGGGGAAACACTAAACGATAAGCAATAGCTTAGTAAGACCCTGTCCTACTCACAAAACCGGATATTATGAAAAGGTAAGAGAATATATCACATTCAGGCATGGTAAGCATTTAAGCATGTTTAAACATCTAAGCATGTTAACTTCATAGGAAGGTTCTTTTTAAAACATATTAATATAATACTTGAACATAGCATAATCATTAAGGCCCGGCTTGTACTTCATGTTTTGCGCGCGCCCCTGTAGAGGAACGAGGTAGCTAATCCCGAACCACTAGGGTTTACTAGGCCTTCTCAAAAGTCCTTCAACCTAGTATCATAATCATTTGACTCGCTTTAAGAGTCTATAGTACAAGCCATTATAAAATAAAATAGTTATCATGTTCTTCATTTTCATAAAGTATGCTCTTAGTCCCAACCTTATAGGGAAGCATTCTTTAGGCCCTAAGCCTTCTTCGTCCATGCCCTATAGGGCTCATTTTTATACATATGTATACATTCATAATCTTGATAACTAGCATAGTATAAAACATGCATTTCATGGGAGCAACCAAGGCTAGGGTCCAAGAGTTCTCTCTTGGCCGAAAGTTGTAATTTGGCTAGCATGCATTCCAATCAACATATCAATAATCACACAAGCATGTCATATCCTACACAAGATCATTATCATGCATGGTATTTATTAATCCAATCCCAAGTATAGGGCCCTTTGGCCGAAAGTTAAGGGTGGTGGTAGCTTAGGTTTTTGACCTCAAACATCCCATACAAGTATCATATATATATACATCATGTATCATACTAAGCATAGCATACATCATGGGGTAATCAACCTTCATAAACCTAATGTTCCATGCTTTGGCCGAATATCACATGCTAGGGAAAAATTAAGTTTTCCAATCAAACATTCCATTTAAACATCACTTGCATATACATATTATCATCCCAAACATAAGCATATCTCATAGGGTAGTTTATCCTTTACAAACCCTAACTTTAGGGTGTTGGCCAAATGGTGTAGGGTAGGAGGATTAGGGTTTTTGGAAATCAAACCTTCACACAAACATTTACACAAACACCTCACATACATATCATGCAACATTATTAAACATGGATTTCATCGTAGGATAATCATGCACCCTAAACCCTAATTCTTCTAGGGTTGGCCGAAAGTGTAGGGTAGGGGGATTTAGGGTTTTTGAAATCAAACATTCAAACAACCATTTATACAAACACCTTATCTACACTATCATGTCATACACTAACATAAGATACATCATAGAGTAATTCAACCCTTGAATCCCTAATTTTTCCTTGTCTTGGCCGAAACTTGTAGGGGGTGCAAACCCTAATTTTTGTTATCACAACTTGAAGGAAATCAACATATAGGTATACCCTAAGTTCCAAGGGGCCTTCTCATGCATCAAAAAGTAACCAAGGCTTTCCCTTAAGGGGTGGCCGAAACTTACCTAGGGCAAATCCCCATTTTCGCAATCTACAAGAAGAAGGAAATCATACACAGCAATTATGCTACAGGTGAGGGGCACTTACTTCTTTCGCTAAATATACTTAAGGTATACCCGTAGTTCGGTGGGGATGTGCTTGTCCTTGCTCTTGAGATCCTTGACTTCTTCTTGCCTTGCAAGAGATTCAAACCTTCAATGGGGTCTTGGGAGTGTCCCTTGGGATGAGACCCTTCCCTTGGATTTTCGAAAATCTCAAGGAGGAAGAGGAGTTTGAATTTTGAAAATTGAAAAGGAAGAGAGGAGTTAGGATTTCGGCAACTTGAAGAGGGAGAGTGAGTGAGGGGTTTGCAATAATGATGGTTAGCCCCTTAGCACTCCCTCTTATTTATACTAAGGGAAGAGACAAAGTGCCTCTTCTCCAAGTGTCCCTTCACCAAGGGGTTTCTCATCAAGAGCCTCTTCCTCTACCCTTTCACATTCCCTAACCCTTAACAAGAATTTCCCTTCCTTCCTCTCAGCAATCCCCTGCTGGGTGAATTGGTTACTTGGTTGCTTTTCAAGGCTTTGCTTACCAAGAGTTCCAAGGTTCGATCCTCGGCATGAGCATATTTTTGCTCCTCTTTGGTTTTTCACTTTTGCAAAGCCTATTAGCCCAATTCACTCTCATATTCTCAAATCACATTTATGCAATCACATATTCCAATTCATGAAATCACATATTCTAATTTATGCAATTACATATTCCTAATCCTTTCTAATGAAATCATATAACATTAAATCATGAAATCACAAAAAGGTAATTTTATTCATTTATGAAATAAATGTCATACAATCTGATAATATATATCGACATTTTTGTGCCCTTTTTACAATCGGAAGCAAGCCCAAAATTTGGGGCGTTACATATTCCAAATAAAATTCTTATATCATGATCACAACTTGAAAACTATTATACCACAGGTGAGGGAGTCTTACCTTCCTTGATCTTGCTTAGAAACCTTGAATAGAATGTAAAAAGAAACCTCCTCGACCCTAAACTTCTCCTTAGCCCTTGTAGCCTTGTAGAAGGCCTTGGATCTTCAAGATGGAGTCCTTTGTAAAGCTATTCCAAGGGAAAGAAACCCTTGTGGGTTTCGGCTAGAAGAAGAAGGAAGGAGGAGATGAATGGTCTTGGGGAAGAAGAGAAGGAAAAGAGTAACTCCTATGTCTCTTCTTCTCTCATCCACTCTTTTATACGACATGAAGGGGGGCAAGTGAAGGGTCATGGTGTCTCTTCTCTTGATGACTCTTCACTTCCCTAAGCCTTAACCAAAATCCTCTTCATTCTCTACTAGCACTCCCTTGCTAGGTGAATTGGTTACTACATGCATGGTGGTACCATAGGTCCAAGGTTTAATCCTTAGTGTATGCACTTTAATTTTTATTTTTATTTTTTTTTATTATTTTCGAAAATTCCCCTAAGACCCACCCATAATCCTGCTAATATTTCTAATTAAAATCTCATTTATATTTATATTAACTTCTACCTAGAATCCACCTATAACCATGGTACTAGAAAAACCCATATAAGGCCCATTAGTACTTAACTTTTCTATTTAAATGGGGAAATCATGGATTACTAGTCTAAAGTTCATACTAGTATCCCTAGGTTCCTCGGAAACTATCTAGACATGATCAATATTTTAAAGAAAATATTGAGAAAATTTTCCGGGTCGTTACAATCCCCATACCTCGTGAAAGTTCGTCCTCGAACGTAGAATAGCTTCGGGTACTTGTGTCTCATCTCGTCCTCGCGTTCCCAGGTGGCTTCCTCGAACCGTTGACTCTGCCATAGGACCTTGACTAAGGGCACCTCCTTGTTCCTTAGCTTCTTGACTTCCCGATCCAAGATCTGGATAGGTCGGCTTTCATAACTTAGGTCCTCCTAAACTTGTACTGTCTGTGGCTTGATCACTTGGTCCATATTTGGAATACACTTCTTATGCATTGACACATGGAACACATTATGAATAGCTGACATCTCCTGAGGCAGCTCTAGCTCATATGCTACCTTGCCAACTCTTTTCAGGATCAGGTACGGTCCCACATATCGCGGACTCAGTTTTCCTCTCTTCCCAAATCTCGTCACCCCTTTCATAGGAGCCACTTTGAGGAACACCAAATCTCCAACATTAAATTCCATTGGTCTACGCCGGACATCTGCATAACTCTTGTGCCAGCTCTGAGCGACTTCTATCTGTTGTCGAATGTTCTGTATAGCCCGGGTGGTGCTGTCGATGACATCCGTTGTGAGCCCCATTTCCTTCTTTTCACCACCTTCATACCAAAGATCGGAGACCTACATCTCCTCCCATACAAAGCTTCATAAGGTGTCATTCCGATAGTAGCTTGGTAGCTATTATTGTAAGCAAATTCCGCTAAACATAGATATCGGCACCAGCTCCCTTTGAAATCCAAGGCACAAGCTCGCAACATATCCTCCAGTACTTGATTCACTCGTTTAGTTTGCCCGTCAGTCTGAGGGTGAAAGGCGGTGCTGAATCGTAGTTTAGTGCCGAGAGACTTCTGAACACACTCCCAAAAATGTGAGGTAAAGCGACCATCCCTATCTGAGATGATGGTCTTGGGAACTCCATGAAGTCTGATTATCTCCTTAACATATAATTGAGCCAGTTGCTCAATCGAATAAGTCATTTTGATTGCTAGGAAGTGAGCAGACTTTGTCAGCCTGTCCACAATTACCCAAATCGCATCATATCCGTTTGTAGTCCTGGGAAGTCCCGAAATAAAGTCCATAGAGATATCTTCCCATTTCCATTCCGGAATCGAATGTGGCTGCAGAACTCCTCTGGGTCGCTGGTGTTCTGCTTTCACTCGTTGACATGTCAGGCAAGTACTAACATGCTGAGCCACATCTCTCTTCATACCGGACCACCAGAATTTCTCCTTCAGATCTTGATACATTTTGGTGGATCCTGGATGCATCGAATAAGGGGTTCCGTGAGCTTCTGTCAATATTTCTCTCCGCAGCTCTGGATCATTAGGGATACATAGACGATCCCCAAGGTAGAGTACTCCCCCGTTGGCGATACGAAAACCATCGCCCTTTCTTTCTAGGATCTCCTGTTTGATTCTCTGAAGACTCGGATTACCATTTTTAACACAACTTTATTTATTAGATCTTATAAGTTCATATACCAAATGTAACGCCCCAAAATTTCCCATATGAAATATTATGGAATTCATGAAATATTATGAAACATTATGAAATTCATGAATATGAAATATTAAGGAATTTATGAAATATTATCATGAAATATTATCATGAAATATTATGAAACATTATGAATTCATGAATATGAAATATTATGAAATTTATGAAATATTATCATGAAATATTATGAAACATTATGAATTCATGAATATGAAATATTATGAAATTCATGAAATATTATCATGAAATATTATTATTATTATAAATTCATGAAATATTATTATTATTATGAAATCATGAAATATTATTATTATTATGAAATTTCATGATGGGCTTGGCTTAATGGGCTTGGATGTGAATTAGTGCAAAATGTGATAAAAAGAAAATATACAAGGGAGGAAGCAAGGATTGAACCTTGAACCTCCTAGTTGCACTAATCATGTCATAACCAATGCACCAAGCCATATGTCTTGTTAGAGAAGAAGGAACATACTTGTTAAAAGCTAGGGAAGTGAAGAGACATGTCTCTTCAAGAGAAAAGTATAAATAAGAGAGGTGGTTACAACTTCCCTTCTCTTCTTCCTTTCTTCTTCCTCCTCCTTGCTTTGGCCGAAATTTCAAGGTTCCCTCCCCTTGAGAAAAGTTCCACCAAGGACCCCATCTTGAAGATCTAAAGCCCCTACAAGGACACAAGGACTAAGGAAGGTTTAGAGAGAAGAAGGTTCTCTTGTTAACTTTTATTCGAAGTTTGTAAGCAAGATCAAGGAAGGTAAAACCTTCTCACCTGTGGTATGATTGTTCTTGATGTTGGATAAGATTTAGATATTGTTTACATGACATGTGGAAAGAAAATTCATGATTTGGGCTTATGGAACTTTCGGCCAAGAACTTTGGATTAGACCTAGGGATGATGTAAATTCCTTTTTGTGCTCTTAATTATTTCATGATAATATGTAAGGCATGGATTGAGATTTAGAGAAATTTTGGAGGCCCTAAAACCAATCTAGGGTTTCGGCCACCTATAGTGTGAGGCTAGGGATTAATTTTAATCCCTCAAGAATGCTTAATGTGTCCTACTATGATATAGTATGGACGAAAATAGGGACTTATATGAATTTTTCTAGGGGAGGATACCCTTACAAGTTTCGGCCATACCAAGGTTAAGAGGCTAAGGGAAACTCCAACCTTTCCAAGTATGATTAATATGGTTTTTATGATACCTTATGAGTAAGAATGGTGTTAAATGAACTCTTACATGGGCTTGGCACCCTTCTAGGGTTTTCGGCCAACTTGGGTTTAGGGTCTAAGACTTGGAGTTAAGTCCAATCAAGGATTCAAATAATTTCTTTATGGCATGATATGTAGATAAGAGATGTAATCATGATCTAGGAAAATTTTCCATGGACCCATGGCCCTTGACTTTCGGCCAAGACCCAACCCTAGGGTTTGGGTTGGGTTAAGATCTCGAAAATACATATTTATAAGTTTCCATGATACTAGGACTTGGTTAAGCATGATGTAAGAACTCCCATGTGACTAAAACATTAGTTTATGTGTTATGTGACATGACTTGTATGGTTGATTTTAGGTTATGTTTTAATCATGAATATTTAGATCATATACCATGATTACATGAAATTTATGTAGGAGTATATTATGATAAATGGAATAATGCATGTATGTTGATAAATGCTTATAATGAAATTATGACTCATGAAGGTATATACATGTTTTGTGATGAATACTATGAATCCTAGTAGTATGTGTTAGGTTTATATGTAGCTTACCATTCATGCCTTATGATGGATACTAGGATCATGTATGTAAGATAAAATGTGTCTTGTATGAGATGTATGTTATTTTGTATCATGATCATGCAAGCTTTATGAACTCGGATAAGATTACGACTAGAAACATGATTATGTAAGTATGTTCTATGTTATGAACGAAGAATGATAATCATGAATAAAGATGATGGTTATGCCTTAATGATAAGTATGAATGATGAAGGCATAACGATGATAAGAAATAAGTATGAATGATAAGTATGAATGACAATTATGAAAATGAAGCATGCATGTTTATTTCATGCATAAGGCTTGTACCGGACCGAAGGGTCCAAGGGATGGGTACCTTAAGAACGCCCCGGTTCTGGACTACCGACTATGCTGTCCACGGTTCTGGCACTACCGAAGCTGTGCAACAGGGATGGGCACCTTAAGAACGCCCCGGTTCGAGGACTACCGACTATGCTGTCCTTACCCTAGTAGGTCGAGGCTAGCTACCTCGTATTTACTTAGGGATGCGCACTAAGAAGTATGTATGTGGTACAAGCCAGGGGACCCCAATGATGTTATGTTAAGCATTGAAAAGTATAATTTCAAAACTAAGCATCCTTATGTAGTAAATGCATTAGACTCATTCATACATCTATGTTATGCATCGCGCCAAGGTAAGTATATTTTATGCTTGTATTTATGCTCATGTTGTATATCATGTATAAGTATGCATTATGTACATGAATGCTAAGAAGTATGCCATGTATAAGTAAGTCTCATGTTATGCCATGTATAAGCATGTTTCATGTTCATGTAGGTATGTTTTATGTCATGTATACATCGCTTGATATATGTTAAGCTATGTTCATGTATGTTCATTTATGCCATGTATGACAATGCTTATGTTTATGCTCGAAGTTATGTTATGTCGGATGTTTGATATGTTTATGTTTACGTGATGTATGGTTTAGTGAGTAGGAAAGGGTTTTTACTAAGCCTATGTGCTTATAGTTTTACTTTCCTCGTACCGCAGATCAACCAAGAAGCTATTAAGGGAAGCCGCAGGGGAGGCAGAAGCATGTGTGTGTGTGACGGTGACTTGGCAGAAGATTCTTGTGTTACGTTTTATGGTTATGATTAATACTTAAGACTTATGATGCTACCTTTATGGATAAGTACATATTGCTTACGATGATTATGAATAAAGTTATGAAATGGTTAAGTTATGATATGATGAATGTTCCATGTGTTAGTTGCATGACTATAAGCATGTTAGAAAAAAAAAATGATTCCGCTGCATTAAGATAATGTCTAAGTACATATATGTTTAGCGTAACGCCGCCTCCCTCGCCACATCACGAGGTGTGGGTGTATGCGAAAAGGCGGGCGTTACAGGTTGGGTGCCTGATTCGTCCCGGGCCCCCGAATGGAAGCGTATTCTGCTTACCACACGAAACTGCCAATTTCTTCTTTGGCTTGGGCGCCTGATCCTTACTGGGTGCCTGGCTTCAAGGCATTCAACCCAAAACTAGGTTTCCTTCATTGATCTGGGTGCCCCCATCAATAGGGGTGCCTGGGTTGGTTGTTTTCCAGCCACTTGCTTGCTTTATCTCTGGTTCTTGGTACCTGCAAGATACACAAACACAAAGCAAATATACATACAATATTAGTCTTAAGGACTTGGTTCGGACTTCGGATTTCCATGAAACCCTTGGTCGAACCGATGCAAGTTCCCACCCTCGAGAACGCGCCTTTCACCTACTCCTCTCAGGAGACGGTTGCCACCTAGCCCTTCAGGTGGACTTTTGCCCAGCAGCCCTTCGCTAGGTCTTCAATGCCTAGCAGCCCTTCGCCAGGTGCCTAGCAGCCCTTCGCCAGGTCTTCGATGCCTAGCAGCCCTTCACCAAGTGCCTAGCAGCCCTTCGCCAGGTCTTAGGGTTTCGATGCCTAGCAGCCCTTCGCTAGGTGCGCAGCTGCCCTTCGCCAGGTCTTAGTGCCCAATCCTCGATCAGGACTTAGTGCACAATTCTTCGAACCAGGACTTATTTCCTAGATTCACTAGGACTTTGGTCCACTTTGTTACTTCTCTCTTAACTCCCCTTTTTCTGTTTAATGTATCACTACCTTAAGTCTATTATCAATCATTAAAATACTTAGAGGAGAACAACATTGATGCAACAATCACCAACAGATACGACTATGTGTATCACATGAAACACAAGTTGGAATCCTTTGAAAAGTTCAAAGAATTCAAGAGTGAAGTACAAAACCAACTTGGCAAGAGTATTAAGATGCTTCGATCAGATCGAGGTGGTGAATGCCTTAGCCAAGAGTTTCGTGACCATCTAGCAGAGTGTGCGATCATATCCCAACTCACTCCACTTGGAACACCACAGTGGAATGGTGTATCCGAGCGGAGAAATCGTACTTTATTAGATATGGTACGATCAATGATGAGTCAGACAAATCTTCCTACTTACTTCTGGGGATTCGCTCTAGAGACGGCTCTTTTCACACTTAACCGAGTTCCATCAAAGGCCATCACAATGACACCATATACGATATAGACTTGGAAGAGTCCACAATGTCTTTTATGAAGATTTGGGGTTGTGATGCTTTCGTTCGACGTCAAGTCGTAGGTAAACTAGGTCCCAAATCTGATAAGTGATATTTTGTAGGATATCCCAAGGAAACGAATGGATATTACTTTTACAATCCCACACAAGGCAATGTGTTTGTAGCTAGAAATGGTGTTTTTCTTGAAAAGGAGTTTGTTTCTAAAAGAACTAGTGGGAGTAAAATCCATCTTGAAGAAGTTCAAGATGTAAATAGTACTGAGGTCTTAATGGACATTGAACAGGCACCATAAGATATTGTGGATCATGAGATTGTTGCACAAGAAGTTGTGGAGCGACAAGCTGTTCAAGTAGACCAACCTCTTCGCAAATCTGATAGGATATGTCGTCAGCCTAAGAGAAACTCATTTCTCTTGTCAGACCATAATGACATTACGCTTATTGAGTTCAATGAGCCTACATCCTATCAAGAAGCTGTGATGAGCACATATTCTGAGAAATGGCTAGAGGTCATGAGATCCGAAATGGAATCCATATACACTAACCAAGTATGGGCTTAGGTTGATCCATCTGAGGGGATTAAACCCATTGGGTGTAAGTGGGTCTTTAGAAGAATGACTGACATGGACGGACGCATGCATACCTATCAAGGGCGATTGGTAGCTAAAGGATTCAAACAAATTCATGGTATCGACTATGATGAAACCTTTTCACCAGTGGCGATGCTTAAGTCTATTCGGAACATGCTTGCTATTGCAGCATACCATGACTATGAGACCTGGCTGATGGATGTCAAAACTGCATTCCTAAATGGGAATTTACTCGAGGATGTGTACATGACACAACCTAAGGGTTTTGTAGATCCAAAGCATGCTGGAAAGGTATGAAAATTGCGAAAGTCCATTTATGGGCTAAAGCTAGCTTCTCAAAGCTGGAATCTTCGATTCGATGATGCAATCAAAGTGTTTGGTTTCATCAAGAATGAAGATGAACCCTATGTCTACAAGAGGGTTAGTGGGAGCACAGCTATCTTCCTAATCTTGTATGTAGATGACATACTCCTCATTGGGAATGATATCCCTTCACTACAGTCTGTGAAGACGTGGCTAGGGAATTGTTTCTCAATGAAAGACTTAGGTGAAGCAGCCTATATCCTAGGCATCAAGATCTAAAGAGATAGATCTAAAGATTGTTTGGCTTAAGTCAAAGTACATATATTGACAAGGTGCTTAATCGTTTTGCCATACAGAATTCCAAGAAGGGATTTCTACCAATGTCACATGGTGTGAGTCTTTCGAAGACTCAAGGTCCCTCTTCTAAGGAAGAGAGAGACCATATGGATCAAATCCCTTATGCATCCGCTATAGGGTCTATCATGTACACCATGCTTTGTACTCGTCCAGATGTCTCGTATGCTTTGAGCATGATGAGCAGGTACTAGTCAGATCCAAGTGAAAGTCATTGGACAACAGTCAAGAATATTCTTAAGTACTTACGAAGGACGAAAGAATATTTCTGGATATTTGGAGGCAATGAGAATCTAGTTGTAAAGGGTTACAGTGACACAAGCTTCGAAATAGACAAGGATGATTTTAGATCGCAGTCAGGGTATGTATTTTGCCTGAATGGTGGCGCTGTGAGCTGGAAGAGTTCGAAGCAGGACACAGTCACAGATTCTACAACAGAGGCTTAGTATATTGCCGCGTCTGAGGCGGCAAAAGAGGTTGATTGGATCCGAAAGTTCATTACAAAGCTTGGTGTGGTTCCTAGCATAGTAGACCCGATAGACCTCTATTGTGACAACAATGGGGCTATTGCGCAGGCTAAGGAACCTCGCTCTCATCGGCGGACCAAACACATACTACGGTGCTTCCATCTCATTCGAGAGATCATCGATAGAGGAGATGTGAGGATATGTAGAGTACACACTGATTCTAACATCGCGGATCCTTTGACCAAGGCTTTGGCACAAAGGAAGCATGATGGTCATACCAGGTCACTAGGTATTAGATATTATAGTGATTGGCACTAGTGCTAGTGGGAGATTGTTAGTACGAGTCATAGAGCCAATTATGTGATGATTGACTAGGGACTTTTTGTATCATATTCTATCATTAATAAAGGCATGTTTGGTTATTAAATTTACTTTGTATTTGTTCCAAATAACTAAGTATAATAATGTCCTTGGGTAGTAGGTTCTTATCTACATTATATCGATTGGTTGAATCGATAGTGAGATAATGTAGAGAACACTACACTAAACCATTCCTAGTCAAGTATTAATATTCAAGGACAATATTAATGCATGGAGACTAGCATGTAGGTCAACTGATGACTTGAGCTCACAAGTCATGGATATGTGATATCAAGTTAACACATGGGTATACATTGGAGAATGTGTACTAAATTGACCCGCTATGAGAAAGTTTCATAGATTGTCATATGAGTGTCATAAACTTTCTCATGTGACTATTAGTATTAATAGTCCTTAGATCTGAAGTCACTACGGTTCCCTACATAAGGAGTTATGTACTTTGGTATCGACAAATGTCACCCGTAACATGGTGGACTATTTAGGCGATCACAGGTTATGTAATGAATTATGCGAAAGGATGTGAGTGATGTAGATGGGATCTATCCCTCCTATATGATGAGAGTGATATCTATAGGCCCCTTGATCGAGTAGGACTACTAAAATGCATGACCATGCTCAAATGAGTCAATATAAGATATTGAGCTCATTTGTTTGAGTGAGTCTACTCGGGGATCAAGAAACACAAGATTGACTGAGGATGACACGGTCAATGCCTCATTGATCAATCTAGATATCGAGCATAGAAGGACAAGGTCATACATTATCATAGTCATGGAGGTTATGTCGGATCATGACTTTTCTTGTTACTTGGGTAGCAATGATGCATTGCTAGATGCCCCTCATTGCTTATGTGTCTAAAGTGGTTTAGACATATTGCCAACGTTACGAGAACCTATTGGGTGACACTCTAAGGACATGATGCTTCGGAGACTAATTGATCTTGGTTTGACTAAGATTTGATTCGAATTGGATTAATTGAGTTAGACTCAAGTGAATCCAATTAGATTATGGGATTAAGTCTAATTTGAGTTAGACTCATCTAGATTAGACTCAACCACTTAATTATGTAAAATATTCATTAAAGAGTTTAATAAAATATTATTTAAGAGGAAGGCTAAGATACATTCTATTCATTAGATGAATAGAATATTAAGAGTCTCAAGGAATACCAAGAGGCTTGGTATTCATTGGGTTTTATTAGCATTAATATGAGAGGAGCTCAAGGGACATAGACCCTTGGTATTCATTAGATGAGTATAAATACCCCCCTTGTCAAAGGCTAGAGGGTGCATCTCTCTTCCTCTTCTTTCTTCCTCCTTGTCCATAACTCCCTAGTGGAGGTTCTTGTGCTTTGTGAATCATCCCAAGTTGCTAGCACAACTAAGGTGGTTCATCTTCGAGACGTAGATCGTGTTCGTATGGATACGCATAGAGGCACTGACACTTGAACGTGTAAGAGATCCGGCGAACCAATGGACTAGCGCGATGAGCGAAGGGCACGCGACAAAGGTATTCCTATTAGATAGGAATTGTAGATCACTTTGTATGAGTTTTTCTTTCGCATGGATCGCTCGAGGTATCTTTTTTCTTCTGCGATTTTAAATATTTTTACCTATAGATCCTAACAGTGGTATCAAAGCCACTTGCGAAAGATCGTATAATGTTTAGAAAATATTTATATGTGATATAGAAGTAGGATATAATTTTATTATAGATTGTATAATGTATCAGCATTTGTCGAGATACAAAAGTTTGTGTTGATCAAACAAAAAGTCTAGCATCATCATATGAAATATGAAAGTGTGCTCTTGTTGGTGAGAGCCCTAGAGCCGATCATATAATGATTGTATGGACTAATTTGTATCATATTCCTATGTATAAATAAAGGCATGTTTTATGGTTATTATACTTACGTGTATTTGTGCCAATTAGCTAAGTATAATAATGTCCTTGAGTAGAAAGTTCTTATCTATATCAATCGATTGGTTGAATCGATAGTGAGATGATATGGAGAACACTACTCTAAATTATTCCTAGTCGAGTATTAACATTCAGGGACAATGTTAATACGTAGAGACTAGCATGTAGGTCAACATGATGACTTGATCTCAAAAGTCATGGATATAGAGATATCAAGTTGACACATGGGTATGCATTGGAGAATGTATACTGAATGACCCGCCATGAGAAAGTATCATGGATCGTTATATGAGTGTCATATACTTTCTCATGTGGCTATTAGTATGACTATTAGTCCTTGGACCTGAAGTCACCATGGATTCCTACATAAGGAGTTGCGTACTTTGGCTTCGTCAAACGTCACCCGTAAATGGGTGGACTATAAAGGCGATTACTGGGTATGTAACAAATTATGGAGAGGGATGTGAGTGATGTAGATGGGATCTATCCCTCCTATATGACGGGAGCGATATCGTATTCTTGATAGAGTGAGACCACAAAGTGCATGGCCATGCCCAAGTGAGTCAATATGAGATATTGAGCTCACTTGATTAGTGTGAGTCTACTTGGAGTTCAAGATATAGATTGACTCGAGGATGACACGGTCTATGCCTCAATTGAGTCAATCTAGATATCAAGGATAGAGGGACATTATCATATATTGTGAGAGTCACAATTATTAGTCACAAGGTGATGTTGGATCTCAACATTCTTGTAACTTGGGTAGCAATGATGTGTTGCTAGATACCGCTCATTGCTTATGTTTCTAAGAGGTTAGAAGCATTGCCAACGTTACAAGAACCTATAGGGTCACACGCAAAGAACAAATAGATGGAGAAAAATTGAAGTCAAGTTTGACTTGGCTAAATATGGAAAGTCCATAAAAGGCAAGTTTGACTTGACCTAAATCCAAATCAAGTTTGACTTGACTTGGTTCCACTTCGAGTTAGACGCAACATGGGAGAAGAAATGAAGTCAAGTTTGACTTGGCTAAATATGGAAAGTCCATAAAAGGCAAGTTTGACTTGACCTAAATCAAAATCAAGTTTGATTTGACTTGGTTCCAATTCAAGTTAGACTTGACTTGGTTTTCCCCCCCATTTGAATTTCGAATTCAAATTGATAGGGGATTTGGAAGGCCACCTAATGGCACTTAATGGCCATTATGGCCGGCCACCTAATGGCCATTAATGGCCATTAAGTGGCCGGCCACCCAAGGTGAACAAAAAGGTGGGTTTTGTTTCTTTTTGGTGGCTCTTCTTCTCCTCCTGGATTTTTCTTCTTCCTCTCCCTCTCTTGGCCGAAACCCAGAGGGTGCTAGCACACCAAGGTTTCGATCCATCTTCTTTTGTTCGCGTGGATACGTATAGAGGAGTGTCTACTTTGATACTCTACGAGATCCGGCGGCCTCTTGGATAAGCGGGAAAGCGAAGGGCTACGCGTCAAGGGTAATGACCTTATCACGTAGATCTAGTGTAGATCTAGATATTAAACTCGTACTCGTATTTGTTTTATAAGTTCGCACGGATCCGTGGCCGAGATTCTGGGGTTTCCGCAACGCAAAAAGCGGTTTTTGCGGCCTAGAATTTCCAACAGCTCTGATGCGAATGCACTCGATAAATTTTATAACCTATGGTTTCGGCTCATGAGCATTTTTACAATCATATTAAAAATTGATGTCCTAAATCTATTGTTTGTGATTGATGACATGGTGCATGCTTATGGCCTTAACCCTAATATGATTGGATGAATATGTGTGTGTGTGTGCATGTTGTAATACATAATACGGCCTGTGTGTCGTGCCTTATCTCTATTTTTCTAGTTGTAAAATAGATTTAGACTCGAATGTAACACGAGTTTTCCTACATTGTAATGTACAAAAGGAGTAGTGGTGTGTCCATTGAAGAATAAAGTTACAAAAAGGATGTCGACCGCACATGATGACCGAAGGATGCACTTGGAAAAGATGTTATCCCTAGGTTAACCATCGATCTTCTCATTGGCTTGGGAAGATCGTAGTATACGGGCCATAACCATGTCACGTTTTATCGCTTATACATTGATATATGCAATGTGTGTATGTGATGCATGATTAGATAAATAGTTATCTCAATTAAGTCAACTCAATATGCCTACCAAAGTTTGTTACTCATAAACTACCTCAATCATTTGTTGTTGGGTTTGCCAAAGCAAAGTGACGCATTTTATCTTGGTAGAGTGCGAGAGGACAATTGTGATGTCCCGCTATCAAACTTTGGGTGAGACATAACTAAGTCCCCTCAAATAGATTGAGAAACTTGGAGGCATATCCCAAAAGTTGGGAAAATTGGGTAAGAGAACAATTATTCCATATCTTGGGCGATTAGCCAAAGCTAACTCAAGTTGATGTGTAATGTGGATCTTGACCCTTTGTTTGAAAGAGTTGCATGAGATGTAATTGGTAAAATGTTACCTACCTAATTATACCAAGTCTTGGGCGATTAGCCAAAGCTAACTCAAGATGAAGTATAATATGGATCTTGTCCCACATGAATAATGATTGCTATTTGGTTTGGAGCTAGTAGTGTTGGTAAATTGAGCTTGCCTACATCCATGACTAACCCCAACCAAAGCTCAACGATTCAGTGGGAGCATCATTTAATTAAAGGCTTAATTAAATGAATTAGATATGATACTTATTTCTGCATAATTTTACTGTTGTAGATCACCATGTCATCTAACACATCAAATACTCTCTCTCTGCGATCCGACCTTGAGAAGGACAACCTCAACGGAGCTAATTTCCTGGACTGGTACAGAAACTTGAGTATAGCCCTCAAACAAGAACGAAAACTGTATGTCCTAGAGCAATCTCTTCAGAAGCACCCGCTGCTACCACTACCCGTGCCAAAAAGGATACTTACAAGAAGCATCAGGATGATGCACTTGATATATCATGCCTTATGCTTGCCACCATAAACTCTGAGCTTCAGAAGCAACATGAGAACATGAATGCACATGAGATGGTTGAGCATCTAAAGCAACTATATCAAGGGCAAGCTAGGCACGAGCGGTTTGAGGTGTCTAAAGCCCTATTTTAATGCAAGATGCAAGAAGGAACTCCTGTAGGAACTCACGTACTCAAGAGGATTGGGTATGTCGAGAACCTTGAAAGACTAGGATTTCCACTGGGCCAAGAATTGGCAACGGACCTTATCCTGCAATCGTTGCCGGAGGGGTATAATCAATTTGTCATGAACTACAACATGAATGAAATTGACAAGCCTTTGCCTGAGATGCTCAGCATGTTAAGAACTGCTGAACCTAATCGCAAGAAAGCCAAAACCAATAATGTACTGATGGTACAAAAGGGCAAAGGCAAATGGAAGACTAATGGCAAGGGTAAGACCCAAGCCAATGGCAAGGCCAACTCTACTACATCCAAGGCTAAAGATAAGGTCTCTAAGGAAGGGACCTGCTTCCACTGTGGTGAGATCGGACATTGGAAGAGGAACTGCAAACATTACCTGGAGGAAGTAAAGAAGAAAAGAAGTGAGACTTTTGCTTCAGGTATTTTTGTTATAGAAGGCAATCTATCTATCTCTTCTTCTTGGGTATTAGATACCGAATTCGCGTCTCACATTTGTACTAATGTGCAGGGCCTTCAAAGAGCTAGATCATTGACAAAGGGCGAAGTGGTCCTACGAGTAGGCAATGGAGCAAGAGTCGCTGCCATAGCTGTAGGAACTTATTCCTTGTCTTTGCCCACTGGGCTTATCTTAGAACTAGAGGAGTGCTTTTATGTACCTGCATTGACTAAGACCATAATTTCAGTATCTTGTTTGGACAAGAAAGATTTTTCATTTATCATAAAGGACAAATGTTGTTCCATAATGTTAAATGACATGTTCTATTGTAATGCACCACTTGTGAATGGACTCTATGTTCTAGACCTAGAAAACCAAATCTATAACATAAATACCAAACGGTTCAAATCCAATGATGTGAACCAAACGTATCTCTGACATTGTCGCTTGGGACATATAAATGAGAGTCGTATATCCTAGCTCCAAAAGGATGGATTACTGGACTCATTTGATTTTGAATCATATGAGACATGTGAATCTTGTCTTCTAGGCAAGATGACCAAGACTCCATTTAGTGGACACGACGAATGAGCGACAGACTTGTTAGAACTCATACATACTGATGTATGTGGTCCGACCTTTCAATGTCGCAGCTAGAGGAGGCTATCAGTACTTCATTACTTTCACTGATGATGTTAGTAGATACTGTAGGACTGGTGCCATCGATAGAGGGGGGGGTGAATATCGACCGTAAAAATTCTCACAGAAATCTTCGTAAAACTTTCATTCGTACTGGACTCACAGTGTTAGTGCAGCGGAAAATAAAATAGAAAGAACACAAGGACACAGCGGGATTTATTTACATGGTTCCCAACCCCCCATGGTTAGTACGTCCAAGGCCTATGTACTCGGCGTGAGTCCACTATTGGTCTCCTTTCCGGAATTTTTGGAGGCGGAGAAAACTCGTCTTACAGTGTAGAAGTACAATCAAAAGTAAAGCAAAGTAAGTACAGAATACTAAAAGCAAACCGAACAACTAGAGTTTGAAACTCGGCCGATATGGACCTCTGAAGTGCCGCACACTTCCTCCTAGAGCCTCCCAGTCGTAGAGCCTCGTCTTTAGCGTGTTGTCGTCGGTCAGAATGCTCAGAATCACTTTTAGTAGTTGTGTCTGAAGCAGAGGGGTCGAAGCCCCTTATATAGGCTTTATACGGGCGCCTGAGACATTGGGGGCGCCCTATAAACTCGGTCAAACCTTATCCACGTGCCGACCTCGGCACGGCTGATAAAACCTCTGACCATGGCGCCCCAGGCCTCCCAGGTGCCTAACTCAAAGCTAATCTCTGTTTCGAACTCGAAACAACAAATATAGCTTTCAACTTGGGCGCCTGATTCGTCCCGGGCGCCCGAATGGAAGCCTATTATGCTTACCACACGAAACTGCCAATTTCTTCTTTGGCTTGGGCGCCTGATCCTTACTGGGTGCCTGGCTTCAAGGCATTCAACCCAAAACTGGGTTTCCTTCATTGATCTGGGTGCCCCCATCAATAGGGGCGCCTGGGTTGGCTGTTTTACAGCCACTTGCTTGATTTGTCTCCAATTCTTGGTATCTGCAAGATACACAAACACAAAGCAAATATACATACAATATTAGTCTTAAGGACTTGGTTCAGACATCGGATTTCCATGAAACCTTAGGTCGAACCGACGCAAGATCCCACCCTCGAGAACGCGCCTTTCACCTACTCCTCTCAGGAGACGGTTGCCACCCAGTCCTTCGGGTGGACTTTTGCCCACCAGCCCTTCGCCAGGTGCCTAGCAGCCCTTTGCCAGGTCTTCGATGCCTAGCTGCCCTTCGCCAGGTGCCTAGCAATCCTTCGCCAGGTCTTAGGGTTTTGATGCCTAGCAGCCCTTCGCTAGGTGTAACGACCCGGAAAATTTCCTCAATATTTTCTTTAAAAATGTTGACCATGCCTAGATAGATTCTTGAGGAAATAGGGACACTAGTATAAACCTTAGCATGATTGTCCATGATTCTCGATATAGAATAAGAAGCTAAGTGCTAATGGGCCTTACATGGGTTTTTCTAGTACCATGGTTAATAATGGATTTTAGGTAGAATTTAATATAAATAGAAATGGGTTTAAATTAGGAATATTAGCATGGCTATTGGTAGGCCTTAGGGAGCATTGCCGAAATTAAAAGAAAATAAAATAAAATAAAACTAAAAATAAAGTGCATGCACCAAGGATTGAACCTTAGACCTAGTGTAACACCATGCATGTACTAACCAATTCACCTAGCAAGGGAGTGATAGTAGAGAATGAAGTGGATTTTGGTTAAGGCTTAGGGAAGTGAAGAGTCATCAAGAGAAGAGGCACCATGACCCTTCACTTGCCCCCATTCATGTGGTATAAAAGAGTAGATGAAAGAGGAAGAGACATAGGAGTTACTCTTTTTCTTCTCTTCTTCCACCAAGGCCATTCCTCTCTTTTTCTTCCTTCTCCTAGCCGAAACCCACCAAGGCTCCCCTCCCTTGGAAAAGCTTCACAAGGGGACTTTCTCTTGAAGATCCAAGGCTTCTACAAGGCTACAAGGGCTAAGGGTGATCAAGGGACAACAAGGTCTTCATCCTCTTCTCTAGTTAAGGTCTAAAAAAACCAAGTCAACAAGGGTAAGACTCCCTCACCTGTGGTATAATGGTTTTCCTTTGATGTTTATCATGATTTAAGTCTTTGTTTCAAGGTCTAAGTTGAGAAATCCATGAAGGTGGGCTCCTAGGGTTTCGGCCACCACCATGACTCCAGGCTAGGATTAGTTCTAACTCCCTAATGATGTTTTTTATGATTTCTCATGATGCAAGGGATGTTAAGGGTGATTTATGGGGATTTTTACATGTCTTATGGTCCTTGTAAGTTTCGGCCAAGATGGGTTATATGGCAAGAAGTTAGGGTTAACTCCAAGCAAGGGTTCTAATGGATTCCTATGGGATTATATGTAAGGTATGAGATGTAAATTAGGAATTTTATGAATTTTTTTCATGTGTTGGTGACCCATTAGGGTTTCGGCAAAAGACAAATGGGAGGACTAGGATTTAGGGTTAGCCCTAATCATGGGGTCTAATGGCTTACTATGACATTGTATGTAATGTATGGGTTTCCTTTTTTCCTATGGGACCTATTCATGTTGCTTGAATGATGAGACCCTCTCCAAATGAACTTTCGGCCAAGTCCATGAACTAGGGTTGGGTTGGGATAAGGTTTCAAGGATAATTGTTTATAGCTTACTATGATGTACGCATGTGTTAAGTATGTTGTAAGAATTTTTATGCTACCTAAAACCCTAGCCTTATGTGTTATATGCCATGACTTTGTATGTTTAGGTTATGTACTATGTTTATTCATGAATGTTTTTAACCATATACCATGAACACATGTATTTGATGTAGGCTTCCTGGTATATAGCATAATGCATGTATGTTGTTAAATGCCTATAAGGGATATACATTTGTGAAGGTCTATTCATGCTCTATGATGAATGCCATGAACCTAAGTAATGTAGAATGCCATGAATCTAAGTAGTATGTACCCTGTTCATATGAATCATACCCATGCATGCTCTATGATGGATACTATGATTATGTATGTATGTCATGTTTTATGAATGAAGAAGATGAATGAAGATAATGTTATGCCTTAAGTATGAATGATAAGTATGAATGATAAGTATGGATGATGAAGGCATAATGATGTTATGAATTAAGTATGAATGATGAAATGCCAAGTATGCTTTATGTCATGCTAAGGGATAGGCACCTTAAGAACGCCTCGGTTCTGGACTACCGTAGCTGTCCACGGTTCTAGAACTACCATAGCTGTTCCTACTCTTATGTCATGCTCCATATAACAAGATTATGTTTATGTCTTAAGATATGTTATGTATGTCTATGAATGATGAAGCATGCAAAGTTATTTTACTTTATGAATGGGCTTGTACCGGACCGAAGTAAGTGTCCAAGGGATGGGCATCTTAAGAACGCCTCGGTTATGGACTACCGTAGCTGTCCACGGTTCTGGAACTACCGTAGCTGTCCAACAGGGATGGGCACCTTAAGAACGCCTCGGTTTTTGGAACTACCGTAGCTGTTCCTACCCTAGTAGGTCGAGACTAGCTACCTTGTATTTACTTAGGGATGCGCGCATATGATGTATGTATGTGGTACAAGCCAGGGACCCCAATGATGTTATGTTTATGTTTAAGTATCTAAAAAGTATGATTTTAAATTAAGCATCCTTACGTATATGCATTGACTCATGCATGCATTCATGTTATGCATTATGCCATGTTAAGTATGTTTTATGTTTATGTTCATGTTAAGAATTATGACATATTAAGTATGTTTTATGTTTATGTTCATGTTAAGAATTATGACATGTTAAGTATGTTTTATGTTTATGTTCATGTTAAGAATTATGACATGTTAAGTATGTTTTATGTTTATGTTCATGTTAAGAATTATGTCATGATGAGTATGTTTTATGCCTATGTGTATGCTAAGAATTATGCCCTGACAAGTATGTATATGTTTTATGATATGTCAAGAACTGTGCCATGTGTTAAGGATATGTTAAGAACGTGATATGTATATGTTATGCGATGTATGTTTTAGTGAGTAGGAAAGAGTCTTACTAAGCTTATGTGCTTATAGTCTTATTTCTTATACCGCAGATCAAGCAAGAGGATACTAGGGGAAGCAGTAGGAAGGGCATAAGTGTGTGTGTGGTAGTGACATGGCAGAAAGAAAAGTTGTAATATTATACTTGTCACATGCTCTATGTTTTTGCAAGTCTCATGCTATAATTAGGATGGTTTTGTTTAAGGAAGATTTTACACTTGCTACTTATGTTGCCTGATGGATGACTTATATGAAGTTTATTTCATGATACTACGTATGATGTTAATATGCTAAGTTACAATGTCACCATGTTCATGAATGATAATGTAGGCATATATGTATGGTTCATGTAGTAAGTTTAAAGAAAAAAATTATTCCGCTGCATTAAGATGTTCATATGCCTATGTATGCTAGCGTAACGCCGCCTCTCGCCACACCATAAGGTGTGGGAAAAAGGCGGGCGTTACACTAGGTGCCCAGCTGCCCTTCGCCAGGTCTTAGGGTTTCGATGCCTTGCAGCCCTTCGCTAGGTGCCCAGCTACCCTTCGGCAGGTCTTAGTGTCCAATCCTCGATCAGGACTTAGTTCCCAATTCTTCGAACCAGGGCTTATTGCCTAGATTCACTAGGACTTTGGTCCACTTTGTTACTTCTCTCTTAACTCCCCTTTGTCTGTTTAATGTATCACTGACTTAAGTCTATTGTCAAACATTAAAACAATTAGAGGAGAACATCATTGATGCAACTTGCACCAACAATCTCCCCCTTTTTGATGTTTGACAATATCTTATGTTAGATTGGTTGAAGGGGCTAACATACTATCCTTGGGATCAAAATAAAAAATGATCTAAGTTTTGAAAATATATTTTTGATCCTCTAGGAAAAATAAGAAAAAAATTTCTAACTTTCACTCTCTCCCATTTTGAAAAACATTTTGATAAATTGATCCTTTGGTAAGAGAGAGAGAAAAAATTATTTCTAACTTAAGTGCATCTCTCCCCCTTTGTCATACATCAAAAAGAAACCAATCTCTCCCCCTTTGAAAATTATTTCTAACTTAAGCGCATCTCTCCCCCTTTGGTAATGGAAACACTTTGTTCTTTTTGAAAATACTTAGTATAAATTTTTGAAAATATAGCATAAAATTAAGTACTTAAGTATTTTGAAAACTTTTCACTTAACCAATATTGCTTTAGAAAGATTTTCAACAAAAAATGCTACTTATAGAAAGATTTTCAACTAGTGCATATTTTTTTTTGAAAATGTAGTAATTTTGCATAACTTTTGAATGAATATTAACTGCTTTGAAAAGTACATGTACTTTGAAAAATGTTATGAGCTTTTAAAAAATGCAAGTACTTTGAAAAATATTATGAGCTTTTGAAAAATGCAAGTACTTTGAAAAATGTATATTTTTGAAAACTATAAGTACGTTTGAAAGATATTGTGCAATTTTTGAAAAAATATTAGGCTTTGAAAATATAAGTACCTTTTTGAAAGGATATTATGCTAGTACATTTTGAAAAATATGTGAACTTTTGAAGACACAATATTTTACTTGATTTGGTTTATCTTCTAGTCTGACACAATCCTAGGAAACCTTGTTGACTATAAGGACATTTTCATAAGTGTCCTGGAAATTTTCCAACCCAAGTAAATATTATTTCAAAAATAATTTCATAAGCCACAAAAATTCTGAGAAATAAAATAATAGTATTTTGAAAGACTTATATTTTTAGCAAGATATTGATGATATGAAAACATGTTATTAAATAATTCTTTTAATTTGACCTCCCCCTAAACTTGACTCAGTCCTGGGAAGCTTGTTGACCACAAGTACTCTTCCTCTAAGTCTTTAGGGTTTAGTTCAAATCAAAGGAATTATCTAATAATTTTTCAAAATAAACAATTTAAAATTTGTCAGAAGTTTGACTCAGACTCCCCCTAAATCTGACACATCCTAGGAATCCTTTTAGATCATGAAGTGGACTTTCCTCTGTGTCTTTAGGGTTTATCAAAATCAAATGAACACCAATTTTCAGGAATATAGATTTTGAAAAAAAAATTGGAAAGAAGATAATTTTAAAAATATAAGTCTTTTTGAAAACATATGTGATAGAAATCAAGGCGCAGTTTTCGAAAAGACTTTTCAAAAAAAAATTTAAAAGAGTGAAAACACTCCCCCAGTACCCAACATCGTTTGACTCTATCTAAGTACCTTAAGGAACATTAGTGTTGTCCTAAGAGGCTTGTGTCTAATTGTGTGAGACAAACAATTTTTTAAAAGGATATAATTTTTGAAAACATATCATATATAATCAATTAGTCAAGCATGAATTTCATACAAACATTATTATGTTGAAGCACTATTTTGAAAATATATTTTTAGAAAAATATTCTAGCAATTTTGAAAAATAATTTTGAAACATGCTTATCAATTTATTAGTCCTTAACATCTCACTCATTTTAGATGTATCAATACAGCAAGCATGGTTGCCTTATGAGTGTATTGTGAGATGCTTGAATCATTTTTCTTAATTTATTATTAAATCTAAGATTTAATTGAAACTTGTGTTTGATTCAAATCTAACAATTGTAAAGTGAATTTGATTTTCATTAATTGGCTTCCAGGTCTTGGTGAGGCACTAGGCATTCTTTGGCCGTAGCCTTATTTGATCATCAACCCTTTCCTTGATAAAGCCTTTTATAGAAAATTCATTTTCAAGTTACTTCTTGAATGATTTTGGTCTAACTAGTTTGGGTCTTGGATCGGTAGCTTCAGCTAGTTCCGCCAAGATGGCTTCCCTAACGTACTATCATCTCACCTCCACCCAATACTAGGTTGATCAAGTTTCAATTATTCTTTTTCCTATAGCCGTTCTAAATTATGCATAACATTTAAATATGAATGACATGTCATATATTTAAAAGAAAATAATAGATGCATGTCCATGACATTAATGCATTATTCAAACAAGTCCAAAGCATTTTAGTTACGTTTCTAAAGATGTATCAAATTCCCGATTTGATACATGTCGTGTGAACCCGCGAATATGTCAACCCACTTTGACATATTTAGTTTTATTAAATTTATTGTTGCACTTTGGGTAGGATTTTATTTAATTTGAGTTTAAGTTATTTACGAGAAAAAAAATATTACTTAAAGTTATGGATTAATTAATCTAAGAATTAATTAATTAATGATTAGTTAAAGATTAATTTGAATTTGAGTTAAGATTTAATTAATTTGAATTAATTTAAGTTTGAATTAATTGATATTGAATTAATTTTAATTAATTTAAGTTTGAATTAATTAAGTTTGAATTGAATTGATTTAAGTTTGAATTATGATTGAATTAATTTGAATTAAATATATGTTTGAATTAATTAAGATTGAATTAATTTAAGTTTTAATTAATTATGTTTGAATTGAATTAATTTAAGTTTAAAAAAATTAAGTTTCAATTGAATTGAATTTGAATTTAATTTAATTTAATTTAATTTGAATTTAATTTAATTTGAATTTGAATTTGAATTTAATTTGAATTTAATTTAATTTGAATTTAATTTAATTTGAATTTAATTTAATTTGAGTTTAATTTAATTTCAATTTAATTTAATTTTAATTTAATTTAATTTTAATTTAATTTAATTTAATATAATTTAATTTAATTTAATTTGAATTTGATTTAATTTATTTTGAATTTAATTTAATTTGAATTTAATTTTAATTTAATTTAATTTGAATTTAATTTAATTAGAATTTAATTTAATTTAATTTGGATTTAATTAAATTATCTTAAGATTTGAATAATTAAGGTTGAATTGATTGATTAATA
Source organism: Boesenbergia rotunda (assembly GCA_024364735.1). Taxonomy (NCBI): domain Eukaryota; kingdom Viridiplantae; phylum Streptophyta; class Magnoliopsida; order Zingiberales; family Zingiberaceae; genus Boesenbergia; species Boesenbergia rotunda. Next base: position 196,743 of record JAGFNQ010004360.1, read on the forward strand.
GTTGTGGGTTTAAGTTCAGAATTTTCATTATTTCGAAAATTTCTGACTCTTCTTTATCTATCATTTCAAGTTTTTCTAATAATTCGGATTTGTTTGAACCTTTGTTAACTTTATTTACTATGGCCTTTATCTTAGATAGTTCCATATCCTCCTCATCCTCAAAATTACATCTTTTAGTATCCTCAAAGTAGGAGGAGTAGTTTGGGCCACTAGTTAAAGTTTTGTAATAATTTTCAAGATTATCTATAATTAAGTTATTATCTAGGAGTCTTTCATCTTTAAAATTATCCTCAAGATTTTTAATAAAATCATTTTTATCCTCAAAAATAATTTCAGGATTATCTCCAGAATTATCTTTACTATCTTCAGAGTTATCTTTAGAATTATTCTTAAGATATTCAAATTTGAATTCTGAGTTATACAACGGATTTTCAAATTTGAATTCATAGTTATCTAAAGGATTTTCAAATTTGAATTAAGAATTATCCTTAAGATTTTTGAATTCAGATTTATGCTAGGATTTTCAAATTTGAATTCTTATTTATTCTTAGGATTAAATTTATCTGAATTAAAATTATCAGAATTACGTTTATCAGAATTAAAATTATGATAATTTATTTTAGAAATAACTGAATTGATGTTCTGAATTAAATAATTAATTTCTGATATTTTAGTCATATCTGCATTTTCTAATTTGACATACAAAGTATTAATTTTACTATGCAGTAAATCTAATTTATCAGAAAAATTAACTAAATTATCAAAAGACATTGCAGGAATTTGTAAAATTTTTGGAACATAAATCTTACGTACCTTCGCCGGACACTTGTTTTTATAGTGTCCGTACTTCTCGCATTTGAAGCATCTGATGTGACCTTTATCTCTCCGGACTCCTTGCGCTGGTGTCTCCTTTGCCGCCGGTGGTGTAGACCGAGTCTTACGAGTAGGACACTGATTTTTGTAGTGCCCTCTCTCCCTGCACGTGAAGCATATAATATGGAATTTAAAATTTGACATTTAAAATTAAAATGTACTTGATTCACCCCTGGGCTCCCCTTCAACTCCTGGCGTCGTTGCTCCGTCGGCGGTTAGTCCGGTGAAGAGTGGCCTAGCTCTGATACCAATTGTAGGACCGGTGCCGTCGATAGAGGGGGCGGTGAATATCGACCATAAAAATTCTCGCGGAAATCTTCGTAAAACTTTCGTTCGTACTGGACTCAGAGTGTTAGTGCAGCGGAAAATAAAATAGAAAGAACACAAGGACACAGCGGGATTTATTTACTTGGTTCCCAACCCCCCAGGGTCAGTACGTCCAAGGCCTATGTACTCAGCATGAGTCCACTATTGGTCTCCTTTCCGGAATTTCCGGAGGCAGAGAAAACCCGTCTTACAGTGTAGAAGTACAATCAAAAGTAAAGCAAAGTAAGTACAGAATACTAAATGCAAACCGAACAACTAGAGTTTGAAACTCGACCGATCAGGACCTCCGAAGTGCCGCGCACTTCCTCCTGGAGCCTCCCGGTCGTAGAGCCTCATCTTTAGCGTGTTGTCATCGGTCAGAATGCTCAGAATCACTTTTAGCAATTGTGTCTAAAGAAGAGGGGTCGAAGCCCCTTATATAGGCTGCATATGAGCGCCTGATACGTTGGGGGCACCCCTATAAACTCGGTCAATCCATATCCCCGTGCCGACCTCGCCGCAGTTGATAAAACCTCTGACCAGGGTGCCTCGGGCCTCCGAGGCACCTAACTCAAAGCTAATCTCTATTTCGAACTCGAAACAGCAAATATAGCTTTCAACTTGGGTGCCTGATTCGTCCCGGGCCCCCGAATGGAAGCGTATTCTGCTTACCACACGAAACTGCCAATTTCTTCTTTGGCTTGGGCGCCTGATCCTTACTGGGTGCCTGGCTTCAAGGCATTCAACCCAAAACTAGGTTTCCTTCATTGATCTGGGTGCCCCCATCAATAGGGGTGCCTGGGTTGGTTGTTTTCCAGCCACTTGCTTGCTTTATCTCTGGTTCTTGGTACCTGCAAGATACACAAACACAAAGCAAATATACATACAATATTAGTCTTAAGGACTTGGTTCGGACTTCGGATTTCCATGAAACCCTTGGTCGAACCGACGCAAGTTCCCACCCTCGAGAACGCGCCTTTCACCTACTCCTCTCAGGAGACGGTTGCCACCTAGCCCTTCAGGTGGACTTTTGCCCAGCAGCCCTTCGCTAGGTCTTCAATGCCTAGCAGCCCTTCGCCAGGTGCCTAGCAGCCCTTCGCCAGGTCTTCGATGCCTAGCAGCCCTTCACCAAGTGCCTAGCAGCCCTTCGCCAGGTCTTAGGGTTTCGATGCCTAGCAGCCCTTCGCTAGGTGCGCAGCTGCCCTTCGCCAGGTCTTAGTGCCCAATCCTCGATCAGGACTTAGTGCACAATTCTTCGAACCAGGACTTATTTCCTAGATTCACTAGGACTTTGGTCCACTTTGTTACTTCTCTCTTAACTCCCCTTTTTCTGTTTAATGTATCACTACCTTAAGTCTATTATCAATCATTAAAATACTTAGAGGAGAACAACATTGATGCAACAATCACCAACAGATACGACTATGTGTATCACATGAAACACAAGTTGGAATCCTTTGAAAAGTTCAAAGAATTCAAGAGTGAAGTACAAAACCAACTTGGCAAGAGTATTAAGATGCTTCGATCAGATCGAGGTGGTGAATGCCTTAGCCAAGAGTTTCGTGACCATCTAGCAGAGTGTGCGATCATATCCCAACTCACTCCACTTGGAACACCACAGTGGAATGGTGTATCCGAGCGGAGAAATCGTACTTTATTAGATATGGTACGATCAATGATGAGTCAGACAAATCTTCCTACTTACTTCTGGGGATTCGCTCTAGAGACGGCTCTTTTCACACTTAACCGAGTTCCATCAAAGGCCATCACAATGACACCATATACGATATAGACTTGGAAGAGTCCCACAATGTCTTTTATGAAGATTTGGGGTTGTGATGCTTTCGTTCGACGTCAAGTCGTAGGTAAACTAGGTCCCAAATCTGATAAGTGATATTTTGTAGGATATCCCAAGGAAACGAATGGATATTACTTTTACAATCCCACACAAGGCAATGTGTTTGTAGCTAGAAATGGTGTTTTTCTTGAAAAGGAGTTTGTTTCTAAAAGAACTAGTGGGAGTAAAATCCATCTTGAAGAAGTTCAAGATGTAAATAGTACTGAGGTCTTAATGGACATTGAACAGGCACCATAAGATATTGTGGATCATGAGATTGTTGCACAAGAAGTTGTGGAGCGACAAGCTGTTCAAGTAGACCAACCTCTTCGCAGATCTGATAGGATATGTCGTCAGCCTAAGAGAAACTCATTTCTCTTGTCAGACCATAATGACATTACGCTTATTGAGTTCAATGAGCCTACATCCTATCAAGAAGCTGTGATGAGCACATATTCTGAGAAATGGCTAGAGGTCATGAGATCCGAAATGGAATCCATATACACTAACCAAGTATGGGCTTAGGTTGATCCATCTGAGGGGATTAAACCCATTGGGTGTAAGTGGGTCTTTAGAAGAATGACTGACATGGACGGACGCATGCATACCTATCAAGGGCGATTGGTAGCTAAAGGATTCAAACAAATTCATGGTATCGACTATGATGAAACCTTTTCACCAGTGGCGATGCTTAAGTCTATTCGGAACATGCTTGCTATTGCAGCATACCATGACTATGAGACCTGGCTGATGGATGTCAAAACTGCATTCCTAAATGGGAATTTACTCGAGGATGTGTACATGACACAACCTAAGGGTTTTGTAGATCCAAAGCATGCTGGAAAGGTATGAAAATTGCGAAAGTCCATTTATGGGCTAAAGCTAGCTTCTCAAAGCTGGAATCTTCGATTCGATGATGCAATCAAAGTGTTTGGTTTCATCAAGAATGAAGATGAACCCTATGTCTACAAGAGGGTTAGTGGGAGCACAGCTATCTTCCTAATCTTGTATGTAGATGACATACTCCTCATTGGGAATGATATCCCTTCACTACAGTCTGTGAAGACGTGGCTAGGGAATTGTTTCTCAATGAAAGACTTAGGTGAAGCAGCCTATATCCTAGGCATCAAGATCTAAAGAGATAGATCTAAAAGATTGTTTGGCTTAAGTCAAAGTACATATATTGACAAGGTGCTTAATCGTTTTGCCATACAGAATTCCAAGAAGGGATTTCTACCAATGTCACATGGTGTGAGTCTTTCGAAGACTCAAGGTCCCTCTTCTAAGGAAGAGAGAGACCATATGGATCAAATCCCTTATGCATCCGCTATAGGGTCTATCATGTACACCATGCTTTGTACTCGTCCAGATGTCTCGTATGCTTTGAGCATGATGAGCAGGTACTAGTCAGATCCAAGTGAAAGTCATTGGACAACAGTCAAGAATATTCTTAAGTACTTACGAAGGACGAAAGAATATTTCTGGATATTTGGAGGCAATGAGAATCTAGTTGTAAAGGGTTACAGTGACACAAGCTTCGAAATAGACAAGGATGATTTTAGATCGCAGTCAGGGTATGTATTTTGCCTGAATCGTGGCGCTGTGAGCTGGAAGAGTTCGAAGCAGGACACAGTCACAGATTCTACAACAGAGGCTTAGTATATTGCCGCGTCTGAGGCGGCAAAAGAGGTTGTTTGGATCCGAAAGTTCATTACAAAGCTTGGTGTGGTTCCTAGCATAGTAGACCCGATAGACCTCTATTATGACAACAATGGGGCTATTGCGCAGGCTAAGGAACCTCGCTCTCATCGGCGAACCAAACACATACTACAGCGCTTCCATCTCATTCGAGAGATCATCGATAGAGGAGATATGAGGATATGCAGAGTACACACTGATTCTAACATCGCGGATCCTTTGACCAAGGCTTTGGCACAAAGGAAGCATGATGGTCATACCAGGTCACTAGGTATTAGATATTACAGTGATTAGCACTAGTGCTAGTGGGAGATTGTTAGTACGAGTCATAGAGCCAATTATGTGATGATTGACTAGGGACTTTTTGTATCATATTCTATCATTAATAAAGGCATGTTTGGTTATTATACTTACTTTGTATTTGTGCCAAATAACTAAGTATAATAATGTCCTTGGGTAGTAGGTTTTTATCTACATTATATCGATTAGTTGAATCGATAGTGAGATAATGTAGAGAACACTACACTAAACCATTCCTAGTCAAGTATTAATATTCAAGGACAATATTAATGTATGGAGACTAGCATGTAGGTCAATTGATGACTTGAGCTCACAAGTCATGGATATGTGATATCAAGTTGACACATGAGTATACATTGGAGAATGTGTTCTGAATTGACCCACCATGAGAATGTTTCATAGATTGTCATATGGGTGACATAAACATTCTCATGTGACTATTAGTATGAATAGTCCTTAGACCTGAAGTCACTATGATTCCCTACATAAGGAGTTATGTACTTTGGAATCGTCAAACGTCACCCGTAATATGGTGGACTATAAAGGTGATCACTGGGTATGTAATGATTTATGCGGAGGGATGTGACTGATGTAGATGGGATCTATCCCTCCCATATGACGAGAGTGATATCTGTGGGCCCCTTGATCGAGTAGGACTACTAAAACGCATGACCATGCTCAAATGAGTCAATATGAGATATTGAACTCATTTGTTTGAGTGAGTCTACTCGGGGATCAAGAAACACAAGATTGACTGAGGATGACACGCTCTATGCCTCATTGGTCAATCTAGATATCGAGGATAGAAGGACAAGGTCATACATCATCGTAGTCACGGAGGTTAAGTCGGATCTCGACTTTTCTTGTTACTTGGGTAGCAATGATGCATTGCTAGATGCCGCTCATTGCTTATGTGTCTAAAGTGGTTTACACACATTGTCAACGTTACGAGAACCTATTGGGTCACACACTAAGGACACAATGCTTCAGAGATTAATTGATCTTGGTTTGACTAAGATTTGATTCGAATTGGATTAATTGAGTTAGACTCAAGTGAATCCAATTAGATTATGTGATTGAGTCTAATTTGAGTTAGACTCATCTAGATTAGACTCAACCACTTAATTATGGATAATATTCATTAAAGGGTTTAATAAAATATTATTTAAGAGGAAGGCTAAGATACATTCTATTCATTAGATGAATAGAATATTAAGAGTCTCAAGGAATACCAAGAGGCTTGGTATTCATTGGGTTTTATTAGCATTAAGATGAGAGGAGCTCAAGGGACATAGACCCTTGGTATTCATTAGATGAGTATAAATACCCCCCCCCCCTTGTCAAATGCCAGAGGGTGCATCTCTCTTCCTCTTCTTTCTTCTTCGTCCATAACTCCCTAGTGGAGGTTCTTGTGCTTTATGAACCATCCCAAGTTGCTAGCATAACTAAGGTGGTTCCTCTCTGAGGCATAGATCGTGTTTGTGTGGATACGCATAGAGGCACGGACACTTGAACGTGTAAGAGATTCAGCGAACCAAAGGACTAGCGAGATAAGCGAAGGGCACGTGACAATGGTATTCCTATAAGATAGGAATTGTAGATCACTTTGTATGAGTTTTTCTTTCGCATGGATCGCTCGAGGGATTTATTTCCGGCTGCGATTTTAAATATTTTTACCTATAGATCTCAACACTTCCTAGCTCCAACAGCCCTCAATCCTTTTCTTCCTCTCTTTTGCGCCGCAGCCGCAAGGTGGCCCTTGTGTTGCCTTCTCCCTCTCGTCGGCGCCTCCTCTGCCCTCCCCAAGCCTCACGCAAGGTAGAAGAGACCTCTACCTTGCTTCCTTGAGTCTTAGCCGGAGCTTGGTGGAGGAGGTGGAGAGAACCGAAGGGGAGAACCCTTCTTCTCTATTCGGCGCGAGAGCCCTAGGAGAGAAGGAGAGAAAGAAAAGAGAGAGGCTTTGATGTTGGCTCTTGGGTTGATTAATTTTCCTTGTTTCATGATCTCATAGGGTATTTATAGGGCTAAGGCTGGGACCAAGAGGAGGAGTTGGTTCTTGGCCCGCTAATGGATCCAAACCTGATCCATTAAATCCATTCCACTAAAGGATCTTAATTGAACTTACCTCACCAACCCCCATTTTTCATATGGGCTCCACATATTATGAGTCATCCATCCCCCCGTGTTTAAGATCGCGCATGCCCGTTAATTAATTAAATTACTGACAATTTAAATTAATTAACTTCTGGATCCTTGATTAGTACGACTCAACCTTATCAACGTGCCGGATCAAATCCACCTGCAGGGTTTGGCACGATGAACCTTTTGAGCTCATCAAGGGGGCATCATCATCTTGACTCACCAGGACACGAATTCCGTCAATAATCATTGTCACATCATATTATTAATATTATTTCCCAACTTACCGAGTCTGTCGATCTAACAGAATAGATCTCGCCCTTTGATAAATCAAAGAAATAATAAATAATAATATATGCCCGATATTATTTCGGGATTAAGGGATCGTCCTCCATAATAACAACTGTGGTCCTATCCAATTATCCAGTCAGTACAAATCGGATAACCTCAAGTTTCGGTCCTGCTCAATGTACTCATAGCACACTAGTGTAGTTCTATGGTCAAGACCAACCACACCTAACTACACTACAACCCTCCCGATGGGTTGTCCAATTCCATCTCGATTGTGAGCCTCTATTTATACTAAGTAAGGAACTGATAACATGATCTTCCGTGTGACACCACACACCATGTTATCTACAAAGCAAAGTAATGGGACTTCGTGTATGTACTATTATAAACAAACACCTAGTGTAGTGTGATTCTCTTTTCATAAAAGATGTTCATATAATAAAAGTCATGTCTTTCAGTATACACATCTTATAGGAGGCTATTGCAGTGGGAGATGCTTATTAGTCTTTTGAGAGGAATAAAGTTTTCGTTTTGAGGAATTGCCTTTATGTACCTAGTTTTAGAAAGAACCTTGTTTCGGTTTCTAAAATAATAAAGGATGAGTATTCTATTTCTTTTAATGACCGTGTTGCTATAAAAAATAATAGAGAGATTATCTGTTCAGGTATATTGGTTGGCAATTTGTACACTTTAGAACCAAAATCTCTCACGATGCAAATAGAAGTTAATAGCTCATCATCTAACCAAAATAAGTGAAAGGAATCTTCCAAGATGAACCAAACATATATTTGGCATATAAGGCTTGGTCATATTATCCTTAGTAGGATTCAAAGGTTATAGCTGATGGGCCCTTGGGTTCATTGGTGGTGGAAGACTTCCCAACCTGTGAATCTTGCTTGGAAGGTAAGATGACCAAGAGGTCTTTCAAGGCCAAGGGGTATAGGGTCAAAGATGTGTTAGAATTTGTTCATTCTGATTTGTGTGGTCCTATGTCTATCCAGGCTAGAGGTGGCATTAAATACTTCGTCCCTTTCATAGACGATTATTCTAGGTATGGGTACATTTACATGATGCACCGCAAGTCTGAATGCTTTGATAATTTTAAAGAATTCAAGGCTGATGTGGAGAAACATCAAGGTAAAATTATCAAGACACTACGATCAAATCGTGGTGGCGAGTACCTCTAGGGAGAGTTTAGGACTTACTTATCAGAGGATGGGATTCAATCCCAATTGTCTGCACCTGGTATGCCCCAACAGAATGGTGTAGCAGAGCGAAAGAATATGACTCTTATGGAGGTGGTTAGATCGATGATGAGCTACTCCGATTTGCCAGATTCATTCTGGGGATATGCTCGGGAAACGGTAGCGTACATTCTGAACTTGGTACCATCTAAGTCAGTACCCTCTACTCCCATAGAATTATGGATGGGTGAAAGCCTAGTCTATGACAAATTCGGATTTGGGATAGTCCAGCACATGTGCTGAAGGGAGATACTGATAAGTTGGAATCTCGTATAGAAGTACGCCTGCTCGTAGGCTATCCTAGAGGAACGAAAGGTGGTTTGTTCTATAGTCTTAAGGAGCAGAGGTAATCATTAGCACAAATGCTCGATTCCTAGAGGAAAACTATGTGATGAACCACAAGCCCATGAGTAGATTATTCTTGAGGAATTAAGAGGGGATGTTGCGACCTTAGTACCAACGGTATAAGATGACATACCACAAGTCACTGCACCGCGTGTCACAGAAGATACACAGGTGGTACCTCGTCATAGTGGGAGCGTTGTTAGTGTAAGATGTGTATACTGAAAGACATGACTTTTATTATATGAACATTTTTATTATGAAAAGAGAATCACACTACACTAGGTGTTTGTTTATAATAGTACATACACGAAGTCCCGTTGCATTGCATTGTAGATAACATGGTGTGTGGTGGCACATGAAAAATCATGTTATCAGTTCCTTACTTAGCAAAATAGAGGCTCACAACCTAGATGGAATTGGACAACCCATTGGGATGGTTGTAGTGTAGTTAGGTGTGGTTGGTCTTGACCATAGAACTACACTAGTGTGCTATGAGTACATTGAGCAGGACCAAAACCCGAGGTTATCCGATTTGTACTGACTAGATAATTGGATAGGACCTCAGTTGATATTATGGAGGACGATCCCTTAATCCCAAAATAATATCGAGCATATATTATTGATTATTGTTTCTTTGATTTATAAATGGTCGAGATCTATTCTGTTAGATCGATAAACCCGGTAAGTTGGGAGATAATATTAATAATATGATGTGCCGATAATTATTGACAGAATCCGTGTCCTGGTGAGTCAGGATGATGATGCCCCCTTGATGAGCTCAAAAGGTTCATCGTGCTAAACCTTGCAGGTGGATTTGATCCGGCATGTTGATAAGGTTGAGTGGTACTAATCAAGGATCCAGAAGTTAATTAATTTAAATTGTCAGTAATTTAATTAGTTAACGGGCATGCGAGATCTTAAACATGGGGGGATGGACGACTCATAATATATGTGGAGCCCATATGAAATTATGGGGGTTGGTGAGGAAGTTCAATTAGATCCTTTAGTGGAATGGATCTTAATTAATGGATCGGGTTTGGATCCATTAGCGGGCCAAGAACCAACTCCTCCTCTTGGCCCCTGCCTTAGCCCTATAAATAGCCTATTAGATCAAGAAACCAAAGCCAATTAATCAATCTAAGAACCAACACCCAAACCCTCTCCTTCTCTCTCCTAAGGTTCGGCGGCGCATAGAAGAAGAGGAGAAGCTCCTCGGTTCTTCATCCTTCCTCGACCAAACATTGTTGAGGCTCGCGGAAGCAAGGTAGAGGAGTCCTCTACCTTGCATGGTGCTTAGGGAGGGAGAAGGAGGCGCAGGCGGCCAGCTGCAGGAGGCGCAACCAAGGGTTGCGGCGGCGCCGCAAGGTAGAGGGAGAAGAGGTTGCGGGCAGGTTTGGGCAAGGAAGAAGGGTTTCTCCTTCCTTCTTCTTCTTCATCTTCCTCTAAACATGCGCCACTGCTCCAGAGGGCTTGGAGTTGGCTCCAGTGGTTGGCGGCGCAAAGGGAGAGGGAAGAGGCCGGCGGCGCAAAACCCTAGTGGCTAGGGTTTTGGTCAGCTGTGAAAAGGGGATTGATTGGAGCTCTTGGTGATCTCTGATCGTGGTAGATCATCGCCCACACGACGTCCGCGAAGGGAGGGACATAAGGTAGATGACCACGAGGTGATCGGAAAGGTATAACTTTCCCTACGCTCCCTTGTATTTCCTTATGTTGTTTTTGTGCCATAATCATATGCGTCGTCATTTTATGTTCAAGAATTTATTGTTTTGATTGCAAAATATGTTTAATAAATTCTTAACTGGACCCCAACCATAAACACAAAAGCTAGCGGTCAACTTGTCGCCTTTTCCGCGGTCGAACGGTCGAGCAAATTACAAGGCAATTTTGGTAATTGGCAAAGTTGTAATTTGGATCGTTCGATACGGCACGAGACAGTCGATGGGAGATGACTCTCTATTCGGATTAAATTTTAATCGTAGGCATGGAGAGGTTTCTCGGATCGACCAGGTATTCGCTTAGGAAACCCGCCAACCATATCTAACAGTTAGACAACCTGAAAGATTCATGTTCTTGGGAGAGTCTTCAGACTTGGTCCATGGCGAACATGAACTCGATCCATGGACCTATGATGAGGCACTCCAAGATAAAGATGTAGAATCTTGGCAAAGGGCAATGAATTCTGAGATAGAATCTATGGATTCTAATCACGTTTGGGAGCTAGTTGAATAACCCAATGGTGTAAAAGCCATTGGATGCAAGTGGATCTACAAGAGAAAGAGAGGATCAGACAGGATGGTTAAGACCTTCATGTTAGGATGTATACTAAAAGCTTTGCTTTTGGTTAAAATGCATTTACATTTTAAAAGAGAATTGCAAAATCACACGGTGCATATTTATATTAGTATGTGTACAACATGTCTTATACTTGCCATTGTAGATAACATGGTGCGTGGTGTCGCACAAAAGATCATGTTATCAAGTTCCTTGCAGAAGTATAAGAAAGATGCTCACAACTGAGATGGAGTTGGACAAACCATCGGGATGGTTGTAGTGTAATTAGGTGTGGTTTATCTTAATCATAAAATTACACTAGTGTGCTTTGTGTGCATTGAGTAGGACCAAAAGAGAGTCATCCAATTTTGTACTGACTTCATAAATTGGATTAGACCTCAGATATATATTATGGAGTATGATCTCTTAATCCCGCAATAATAACGGGCACGTATAATTAATTATTATTTCTTTGACTTACCAATGGGTAAGATTTATTCCGTTAAATCGAAAGGCCGGTAAATTGGGAAACAATATTAATTATATGGTGTGTCGTTGATTATTGACGGAATCCATGTCCTGGTGAGTCAGGATGATGATGCCCCCTTGGTGAGCTCAAAAGGATCGTCATGTCAAATCTTGCAAGTGGACTATGGTCCGACATGATGAAAAGGTTGAGTGGTTCTAATCAATGATCAAGAGGATAATTAATTTAATTGTCAGTAATTTAAATTAATTATCGGGCATTCGATATCATAAACACGGGGAGATGGACGACTTATTATAGGTGGAGCCCATATGAAATTATGGGAGTTGGTGAGGAAGTTCAATGAGATCCTTTAGTGGAATGGATCTCCATTAATGGATCGGGTTGTGGGTGCCGGAAGCACCTAAGTCAAACCTGGGTTTTGATGATGGCAAAGGGTTCAGAAGTTAAGGTATTATTGTTATCTAACATGCTTACTAAGTGTGCAGGAAAGTGATAGATCGCTTGCGTACGGTAGAGGGGGGTGAATAGTATTTTTCCAATCTCTTCTACCTATACGGTTAGTTTGTGTAGCGGAATATACAATAAAAACAATAAGACAAAACTAAACAATGCTAACAATGAAGATTTACTTGGTATCCACCCCGGATGGGTGACAAATCCAAGAATCTGTCGGTGGATCAATCCCCGGATAACCTCCGGCTAGCCCTCGTCGCTCCTTGTGGGTGGAGAAACCTCGCCACAACACCTTGGACACTATCTGGGCACAAAAGACTACTAACTCACTTTACCCAAGCGAGTTTCGTCAACAATCTCAACCACCATGATGTCCTCTTTAAATAGGACTCGGGCTGAAACCCTCGCCACCAGTCGATTGCTCCTCGGGCAGTCGACTGGTGCCACTGAAATTTGACCGTTGCAACTCCCAACGTTCGAATTTCAGCCAACTCACCAGTCACCTACCAGTCGACTGCTCCGAGAGCAGTCGACTGGTCCCTGGCCAGAACCCTTCTGTGAGTTCCATCAGTCGACTGCCCTCAGGCCAGTTGACTGGTCTATGATGATATGCCCAATATCAAGTGTCACGAATGAGCCTCAAATTTAGATATTTATAAGTTGAAAACCCTTAGCTCACAAAAATAAAATGTAGTATAGGGGCCTCAAGTCGTATTTTTCCAAGGACTAGTTAAGTGTGTTTAATTCAAGCTTGAATGTGTCGTTTGTTTTGGCTTTTCTAGTAAAATGGGGGTTTAAGCGATAATGAATGAAATTGCAATATGAAACAAAATAGAATGAACTCAACTAATGTATGGAATGAATTAGGAAATTACAAGAACTACACTTAACCTATTTGAAAAACTAAGCAATTAAATTCAAACAATGGAATTGAAATTTAAGAACTAATTGCAGGGAATTAATTGCAGAAAACTAATTGTAGGGAATTAATTGCAAGATAATAAAATCTAGATCAAAACATTACTTAAGAACTTGACTTGAAGTGTAAAGGGGAAAATCTAAAACAACTTGAAGAAATAAGAGCTTAAAACCAAAATTATCCTAAATTTGAACATCAAATCAGTTCATCGTCAAGACTTCCCTTTGCCGTCACACAAAAGTCCAGCTATGAACCCCCTAGTTCGTAAACCAACGAAAAAAAACTCCCTTGCTCAGTTTGCTGCGAATTGATCTGTACTGTCCTTCCTGATCGGTCACGGGACCGATCAGGTCTTCTTCTGATCGGGTTGGGGACCGATCAGAAGAGTCTCTGTCCGATCGCAGAGATCAATCAGTAGCTGAAAACTATCCCTGATCTCTACCTTCTCGATTGTCTGGATGGCGATCGAGCTCAAGAACAATAAAAATGCTTTCAAGAACACCTCTAAAGCTTCGACAGCTCCGGACGATGGAAACCAGCGATCAACAAGGATCAATTGGCAGGAACAGCAGCTCCGGCGAAACCCTCACCTTAGCTCCTTCAGCTGCGAGATTTGGATTAGCAAACTAAACAGAAAATATACCTCGATGATTCAAAACCTTGAGAAGAAGCGAATTTGATGTTGGCCGCGTGCGATCGGAGAAGAAAACAGCAAAGAAATTGATGAAGAAACTGAAGAACTCAAAATAGGGAAGAAACTATGCGATCTGGCGACGACAACCCGATCTAGCAGAGGAGTTCTATTTTATTAGTTAGCAATGAATGACTGTGATCATCCTCGCCTCATCCAATGGTTGGATCATATCAGATCTGAACCAAACCTTCCAGATTCCATCAATGGTCCTCATCTACTTCTCCTTAGCTTGGATCAATCAAATCTGCGACGGATGGCTCGGATCTCCCTTTCTTTTGAATGGATAGTTGAGACTCCCCTTAAGCTTGATCCAACGGTCAGATGGACTCTGATTTGGTTTAAAGCTTCAGATCTTGCTCTATGGACATGATTAACTCTATCTCGGGCTCGGATTGATCAGAAGCTAACAGATGGCTCTAATGACCCCGTTTCTTGATCGGACGACTTATATTATTCCATCTCTCGATTGTCTTGATCCTAATCCAATTCTGGCTCAACTCGATCAAATCCGATCTAGGTCCATGATCATTTAATACCTACAAAATAGATTAAAAATTTAATGCCAAAATATCTCAATTATGAAAAGATTTGCATCCAAAGCTAAAATAACAAGAATTCATGGAACCTAGCGTTAATACAAGATTAAGCATATAAAAAGGGATCAAAACATGGATTTGAGAGCCTAAATTTATCAACAAAATGGTAATTATCAACTCCCCAACACTTGCTCTTGGGCGTCTCACACAACTAACTAGTCATGTACCCCTGGATTATTCTCTATCATAGTTAGAAGCAATTGAAAGAAAATTACCTAGGTTTGTCAATTCTCAAAAATCTAAACTCAATGGACTAGTATCTTGTCCTTAGTCAACAACTTAGGAAACTTCATCCTTCATGACTCATTGAGATGAACTAACTCACAAATCCTCTCAAGGGAAATTTTAGTGGCTCTCTTTCTAAGTTCTACATTTTTTATGAAAATGGAGCTCACTCAAACACAATCATGGTTCTTGCACTACCATAAGCTTGCTTATGCTCTACTCTCCACCATCATTCTTGATTTGGATCCATACCTAGAAAGGCTAATTCGAACAAGTTAAAGAAATATGAAATGATAAGAATGAAATAGAAGTTTAATGAACTTTGACACTAAAGAATCATGATAAAGAAAGTAAAGAAATATGACATGATAAAGAAATATGGAAAAGTAAAGAAAGTGGAAGACTTGGATACTCTAGAATGTACCCTAATGCACTTTGCCCTCTCTTTTTGAATTATCCAGCTGATATTTGAACCAAGGTGAGTAAGGATCAGCTATTTCGGATGAGAAATCTCAAGAAACAATACTGAATTCAGTGTGCCATTCTGTGCCAATTCTGCTGATCGGTCACGTGACCAATTAGGCTTCCCTGATCGTTCTGGATTATCGGACTGGAATGCTTCTGATAGGACTGACTCTCCTCTGATCGGACTGGGCTGCTTCTGATCGGTCCGAGTGACCGATCAGACACCTCCCTGATCGGTCTGGAAACCGATCAGGGCTCCAACAGAAGCTAAAACTGAGCAGAGTCTGATACTGAACTGCCGAGGCTCACTTTTCTTCAATCAATACTACATTTGAAATCAAACTAACTCCTTGTTCTCATCTTCCAATTCAGAAATCTACCCCATCTCCTGACATTTCATGTTTTTTTTCCTTCTTTCTTTTTTCTTCTATTTTTAAACTGCTATTCTATTTTTTTCTTCTTCTCTTTTTTTCACAATCATTCTCACTGCCCATTCCCCAAATCCTTAGCAGTGGCTAGTTCCAACTCATGGAATCTGAAATGTTCAGCAAGTTATAACAGCAATATGAAATGTTCAGACTTTCAAAACTTTTCAACTTGATAATATGGAATGTAATCATCCTTTGTTCACTACTTGGAATGTGTCTTCAATATTTGATTCAATGAAACTTTTCAACTTTTCAACTTTTCAACTTGATAACTTTCCTTGTTCTTATTGTTTTCTGCCACTATCAACTCTTGCAACCCCCCTTGGCATGCAACTACACTTATTGATACACTAATTGTTACAAGTTGGCACACTTTTGCTTCTACTGCAATTTCACCTTCTTTTTTGAATTGCATCCTTGATTCTTTCTTCATTCTTTAAGATCCATCAAAACATATTGCCCACTATCTTTCAAATAGAAATAAGCTTCCAAAATGCATCATTTCTTACCAAAATACTAGCCACCTCCCCCACACTTAAACTTTTGTCTGTCTCGGGCAAAGTAACATCAAGAAACATCAAGGCACCCAAGTCCATGGAAAATATTATGATGAACATGAAGATTAGGGAAGGAAAATGGAATATAGAGTAGATTAACAAGCAATGTTGCAAAAATTAATATGAAAAAGGAAACAAAGTGATTCACCTCTATAAATGTGGTCCAATCATAGAAATATAGTTTTGAAAGAACCTAAGCAAGTTCTAGAGTACAATCACATGTGTGTATCACAAAAATTAGGCCAAATCCTCACAAGGTAAAAAGAATTCATCTCAAGTCATCAATCTAGAGTCCATAACTAAGTAGTACTCAAGCATCCAAGAATTATCATCCATTGGCTCAAATCCTAAGTTTTAACAACCAAATTTAATTCACATTCAAAGGACTCTAAAATGATATAAAAAAAATCTAGAAAGATACATTTATTCCAACTCATGCATGAAACAAAATGCCAAAATGATAAAATGGTATCTACAATGACTCTTTATTCACTCTACACTACCTAAGCATTTATTAGCAAGAACTCATTGTAAAAGAAAATTTTCAACTAGAAAACATAAAAATGATATATACAATGAAATGAGAGTGTAAGAAGAAACAAACTCCCCTTCATGTTGGGTAAAGAGCACGTAGCATCTATTTCGGTAGTGGGGTGGTTTGGTTGGTCGAGAGAGCCATCCTCACATGATCAATATCATAGCGCGTTGCTCTCTCCCTCATCAACTTCGCATAAGTATATCCCGGTAGTCGGAGACGATTAAGGTGCAAAATCCAATCCTGGGGTGAATTGCTACAAGTCAAAGTAATCTCCACTCCTCCCACTATATACTCTTTGGAAGTCCTTCCGGGAGGTTGGAGACTATTAAGTTAGAGCACCCACTCTAGTAGCCGACAACACCCTGCAAAATCATGAAAAGAAAATACCTCCCGCACGCATGCAGGGTAAGAAAGAAATGAAATAGAAACAATCTCTACATAGAATGTATCAAGAAATCCATCACATCCAATAAAATCAACATTAGGTACCTCTATAAGTTTTTCTAAAAAATTAGGAGAAATACTTATCTTGTCGTGCTGAAAAATACCTGAAGGTTCTACAAGAGTAGATGTAACTATGGCCTCCTCCGGGTCAGGTAACGGATCCACCTCAGGCTCAGGTTCTGGTGAACATTGAACTAAAAGAGGTGGTTCTTGGGTCGTTGCTTCCACCATGCAAGTCCATTCACTTTCTGGCAAATAAGCATACTCTAAATGTTTTGGCAATGGTTTCAACTTTAACTATGACTGCTTGGCGGTATGGGTGGTCCCTGGGGCTCAATGCAATCCCCTACACTCTCAAACCTATCCTTTGAATCTCCTAACATCTCAATCAATATAGGTGGTCCCTGGGGCTCAATGTAATCCCCTACACCTGTAGAATCATCTGCAACGGATAATGAATCCGACACAACCTCCAACTCAGCCTCCTCTGTAGCCAATGCATCCTCAGCCTCATCTGAACTAAAATATCCTCTCTGAATATCAAGTTAAACTTTATCAGCAAATAACTCTGCCTCAACAACCTCATCTAAAATACCCATGATAATGATATAAGGATCCTCTCTGGGTGCTGTGGAAAGGGTAAAGGGACCCTTGGTTCCTCCACTTGAGCTGAAATTTCTGAAAATGAGTCATGAGTAGGGATTTCGATAGGTATAGCTGCTGTAGGTACCCTAATTTGACTGATTTCTTCTTCTTCTTCCACAAAATTGCAAGTTTAATTGAAGAAGGACTTAGGCTTGAACTAGGGTCACTTTCAACTGATGTAGAAGCCATTTCGGGGTTGTTCTGAGTTGGAAAATAAATTGTTGTAAATTTTTCAGAAAAATCAGCCCTTAGAACATTTAGACTTGAAACAACTTCCCCACTCCTCAAAGTTATCTCACAATCATTCCCCTCAGGATTAGGAGTAGCTTGAAAAGGTAATTGTCCCGATCCTTGAGCTTGCATTTGATTCATTCCACTAGCTAGTTGATCAATGTGTCTTTCAATGTCTTGAAGAGTGGAATCATTCTTTTGTTGCCCTTGCTGTAGTAAATTTGTTGTTGTTGAAGAATTTGTTGCATAATCTCCTCAAGTATTTGTTGTTGTGCATTAAGCTCACTAGAGTCCTCAAAGTCTTCTTGATTGATATAGGACTCTTGTTGGTCTTGAAAAGTAGCATTAGGTTGCTGAAAATTATATGTAGGCTGTGAATTCTGAAAATGAAATTGTTGGGGCTGATCAAATGAGCAACTGGGCTGTTGGAATTGTTGGAAATTAGTTTGATAACAAGGTGGATGTTGCTGAAAATTATGGTTCTGAAATTGCTGATTCGCTTGCTGAAAATGTTGGTTGAAAGGCTGAAAATTTTGAAACTGAAAATTCTGTTGGAATGGTTGAAAATTCTGTTGAAAATCATGAGAGAACTGTGAGGGTTGTAGAAAATCTTGATAAACTTGCTGGTTTTGATGAAATGGTTGCTGAAAAATCTAGAAATTTTGCTGAAACTGCTGTTCTGGCTGATTCCAAGGTTGGTTTTGCTGAAATTATTGATTAAATTGCTGGAAACCTTGCTGAAATTGCGAATAAGGTGGCTGAAAATTTTGAAAAGGCTGCTGAAAATTATGAAAATACTGATACTCTGCCATGGGACTGCTTGAATGAATATAAATGTTTTCAATAACTTCTGAAACTCTTCCTTAATTTTTTTCTGGCTCTGAATGTTCTCTCAATCTCAGGATCAAACTCCACAAGATCTCCACCGCAGTCCTGGTCATAAAACAAACAAAATGGCATCAAATGTATACAGAAAGATAAAGCAAATAAAAATTGAATCAAAGAATACGAAAATAAACACAAGATCAAATTAAACAAACTCAACTAGTATTCCTTGGCAACGACGCCAAAAATTTGATGATATGCCCAATATCAAGTGTCACCAATGAGCCTCAAATTTAGATATTTATAAGTTGAAAACCCTTAGCTCACAAAATTAAAATGTAGTATAGGGGCCTCAAGTCGTATTTTTTCAAGAACTAGTTTAGAGTGTTTAATTCAAGCTTGAATGTGTCGTTTGTTTTGGGTTTTCTAGTAAAATGGGGGTTTAAGCGATAATGAATGAAATTGTAATATGAAACAAAATAGAATGAACTCAACTAAAGCATGGAGTAAATTAGGAAATTACAAGAACTACACTTAACCTATTTGAAAAACTAAGCAATTAAATTCAAACGATGGAATTGAAATTTAAGAACTAATTGAAGGGAATTAATTGCAGAAAACTAATTGCAGGGAATTAATTGCAAGATAATAAAAACTAGATCAAAACATTAGTTAAGAACTTGACATGAAGTGTAGAGTGAACAATCTAAAACAACTTGAAGAAATAAGAGCTTAAAAACAAAAATATCCTAAATTTGAACATCAAATCAGTTCATCGTCAAGACTTCTCTTTGCCGTCACACAAAAGTCCAGCAATGAACCCCCTAGCTCGAAAACCAACGAAGAAAAACTCCCTTGCTCAGTTTGCTGCGAATTGATCTGTACTGCCCTTCCAGATCGGTCACGGGACCGATCAAGTCTTCTTCTAATCGGATTGGGGACCGATCAGAAGAGTCTCTGTCCGATCGCAGCGATCGGACAGTAGCAAAAAACTATCCCCGATCTCTTCCTTCTTGATTGTCTGGATGGCGATTGAGCTCAGGAACAATCAAAATGCTTTCGAGAACCCCTCTAAAGCTTCGACAGCCCCGGATGATGGAAACTAGTGATCAACAAGGATCAATCATCAGGAACAACAGTTCCGGCGAAACCCTCACCATAGCTCCTTCAACTGTGAGATTTGGATTAGCAAACTAAACAGAAAATATACCTCAATGGTTCAAAACCTTGAGAAGAAACGAATTTGATGTTGGTCACGCGCGATCGGAGAAGAAAACAGCAAAGAAATCGATGAAGAAATTGAAGAACTTGAAACAGGGAAGAAACTATGCGATCTGGCGACGACAACCCGATCTGGCGGAGGAGTTCTGTTTTATTAGTTAGCAATGAACAGCTGTGATCATCCTCGCCTTATCCAACCGTTGGATCATTTCAGATCTGAACCAAACCTTCCAGATCTCCATCAATGGTCATCATCTACTTCTCCATATCTTGGATCCATCAAATCTGTGACGGATGGCTCGGATCTCCCTTTCTTTTGAATGGATTGTTGAGACTCCCCTTAAGCTTGATCCGACGGTCAGATGGACTCTGATTTGGTTCAAAGCTTCAGATCTTGCTCTATGGACTTGATTAACTCTATCTCGGGCTCGGATTGATTAGAAGCTAAGAGATGGCTCGGATCACCCCGTTTCTTAATCGGACGACTCATATTAATCCATCTCTCGATTGTATGATCCTAATCCAATTCTGGCTCAACTCGATCAAATCCGATCTAGGTCCATGATCATTCAATACCTACAAAATAGATTAAAAATTTAATGCCAAAATATCTCAATTATGAAAAGATTTGTATCCAAAGCTAAAATAACAAGAATTCATGGAACCTACCGTTAATACAAGATTAAGCATATAAAAGGGGATCAAAATATGGATTTGAGAGCCTAAATTTATCAACAAAATGGTAATTATCAGTATACTCACCCACCTAAGGTTTACCCTTCCCGAGTACATTCCACTCCGCACTCGAACCCTAGGATTTCTCGAGTACAATCACACAGCACTCGTACCCTCACGACTCGACTGACTCCTCATCCGCAGCCTCGACTGTTGCCTTCGCACCCTCTTCATCTTCGACTCCCATCCCTCGGATGCACGCAAGCCTCCAGCTTTCCTCCATGCCATCCTTCACGCATGCCTCGAAGTCCACACCCATCAGCTCATCGTCACTGCTGTCCAAAGTCCCTCGGGTGCACACAAGCCTCCAGCTTGTCTCCATGCCACCCTTCACTGTACCAAGGCCGTCCAGTCAAATCCATATGTACAACTTGCGCATCCTGCACACTCAACATACACATATCAAATACACAAGGGTAAACCTAACTTAAACCCTTTGGCCAATCATCAAAACACTTGGTCACTGCGAACTACAGATTGCCTCAACAATCTCCCCCTTTTTGATATTTGGCAATACGTTTAAGCTATGAAAAACAAAATAGTAGTCAATAGCAAAAACAATGCATATGCAATGCAAAACTGGATCCTATCCCAAGGCATCCCACACCTAACCCTCCATGTTAGGAATTTTACCCACCTAGCCCTCCAAGCTAGGACTTTTCACACCTAACCCTCCATGTTTGGACTTTTCAACACCTAACCCTCCAAGTTAGGAATTTTCCACACCTAACCCTCCAAGTTAAGATTTTCACACACCTAACCCTCGATGTTAGGAATTTTCACCAAAATGGGCTTTTTAAAGCTTTTCCGAGGCTCCCCTACATTGGTCTTACAAAGGCTTTTTAAGAACCTCTCCAAGGTTCCCCTTACGCCAAGAATGGAGCAAACATGCTCCCCCTTAAACTCAGCTCCCCCTAAACCTAGGGTTTCTATCAAAGGTGTGTTTGATTTCCCACTTAAAACCAACACTTCTCCCCCTTTGCCATACATCAAAAAGACCCCAATAATATCCTAATTATCGGTTCTTTTAATCCCTTATGATTCTAAACAACATGTACTAACCTCCCATACACTTGTTTTTAATTATTCGGACCCAAGTCAGCTGCTGGATACACACACCAGCCCTGACCAGTCGACTGCCCCTGTTTTGCAGTCGACTAATACTCTGAAATATCAGTTTTCTGGCCAATTTCAGAATTGCGCCAGAAATTCCACAAATCTTCAAAAATTCTCAAATTTCGTGGAGAACTTTGTGGTACCCATACCTATTTGGGAAAAATATATTTCATAATGTATTTATCACCATTCCCATGTTTGACACAAAACCCAAAATTTTCAATGAAGATTAAGGCAAACAAGGAGGCAACCTCCCCCTTAACCTATGTCTTTTCCCAATTTTTAATTTTCCTAGGTGAAGTTCTACCTAACTTAACACCATAGACTCAAATTAGGTTCTACCCAACCTAACAACCAAGTTCATCATCCTTCGACATCATTAAAGAATTTCCCCCAAGTAACCTTATCCCTAGTGCCAAAAAGAACTCAACAAAACCCGGAAAACTCTAAAGGTTTGCAAGCGCACTTGCTAGGATATACCCTATCCTAGAACAATATGTTTTGATTAAGATTATCAAATGTGCTTGACTTTGGTTCAATTCTATAATTTCATTAAGGATGGACACATTGTATCAATTTTGAACTCAATTCATAATTCCTTGTGTTTGCCAATTCTATCCATTATCAATTTACATAAGAAATTGTCCTCAATTCTTTTCTTTTCCATATGTGTCCATAATATGATGAAATTTTCCTTCTTCTTATCTCTTAACATCACTTATCAAACTTCCTTGATTTTCAAAATATCAATAAAACCTTATTAAATCATGTGGTAATACTCTAGTCAAGGAATATGAAATCATAATCTAGACTTTTAACCTAAAGCCATATTCGATAATCCACATTTGAATTCTCAACATCCAAAATGGCTTTTATCCTTAAACCTACTGACCAGTCGACTGCCCCTGGGGCAGTCGACTGGCAAACCTTACAGAATGGTCCCGGGGCTGAATTCACTTCGGATCAGTCGACTGCCCCCAGGGCAGTCGACTGATACTTGAATTTCAAGTTTTCAGCCCAATTTCAGTAATGCCTAGTTAATTCCATAAATCTCCTAAAATTATGAAATTTCGTGGGGAGATTTGTGGGGCCAATGTCTACTTGGGAAAAATATGTTTCCAAACAAATGCACTCTGGATCCCAAGATTGGCATGAAACTCAACTTATCTTAATGTGTATCATTGAAACTCATCCCAAAAGTCTCAATTGTGATTTCTCCTCACTGTTTCTTCTTATCCTTGATTATACTTCATTTCTATCATTGAATTACATGGTATTCACACATTAAAACCCAATTTTACCCAATATAATTGTATTTTCATTCTTTTCTCCCTAAATTCCCTTTTAATGTGTCAAAACCTAGGATTAAGACTTACCCAAGTCTTCCAACCCTTTTTGGCACAATTCACCTAATTTCTTAGGAGAGAAACTTTTGAGATCCATTTACCATGGACCCCAAAGGCTCCTAGAGCTCCCCCTTGAGCTCTTAGCCTTAGCCACCTCCCTTGGTGACTCAACCCACACTAAGCCACACCGGTGAACCTCCGGTGATTCTTGGCCTACAAATCTAACCTTTTTAACCTTGGACACCTTGTCCTTGGTTAAGTCACTTTCTTTCCCTTTGGATGGCACCCCTATGCCATCCTTGGACTTCTCCTTCTTGTCATGATCATATGCCTTCCCAACATATTTCTTTTTGTTGACCTTGGAGACTCTAGACCGGTAACCCAAACCCGATCTATCATAGTTGGGTCTTAAGCTACCAACACCATGTCTAAGCCCTTAGATCCAACCGTGAATCTTTCTAGGGTCTTTTCTAATGTGTCAAGACTTGCCCTCAAGTCTTGATTATCCCTCTCTAGACATTTAACTTTGGAGTCTATATGTCCACTTTGGACATTCCTAGAAGTACCCTCCTTTCTAGGCACATTCCTCCCCTTCTTGGAATTAGTACCATGATCCTTAGGTCTAGAGTTCTTAGGTCTATCATTATGCATGTTTTTGCTAAGGTTGTGATCTACCTTGTTATCCCTAGTCCAATCATTATATCTAAATTCAAAATTGTGCACCATTAAGCATTTTTCATAAAAACTACCATGCATGAAGGGATGATTAATATTATTTTTAAAATGTAATGAGGGACTTGAAATTGAGTTACATTTTAAACTAGGGTTAGGAATTACCTCCCTTACCCTTGACGTTCCCCCTTGATGTGATCTTTGCTTCCTTCTTTCCTCCTTCTCCCATCTTCTCGGATACATTTTAACCTTGCTCTGATACCAATTAATAGATCGCTTGTGTACGCTAGAGGGGGGAATAACGTTTTTCAAATCTCTTCTACCTACACGGTTAGTTTGAGCAGTGAAATATACAATAAAAAAATAAGACAAAACTATCCAATGCTAACAATCAAGATTTACTTGGTATCCACCTCGGATGGGTGACTAATCCAAGAATCCGTCGGTGGATCAATCCCCGGATAACCTCGCCACAACACCTTGGACACTATCTGGGCACAAAAGACTACTAACTCACTTTACCCAAGCGAGTTTCGTCAAGAATCTCAGCCACCACGAAGTCCTCTTTAAAAAGGACTCGGGCTGAAACCCTCGCCACCAGTCGACTGATCCCAGGGCAGTCGACTGGTGCCACTGAAATTTGACCGTTGCAACTCCCAACGTTCGAATTTCAGCCAACTCACCAGCCACCTACCAGTCGACTGCTCCCAGAGCAGTCGACTGGTCCCTGGGCAAAACCCTTTTGTGAGTTCCATCAGTCGACTGCTCCCAGAGCAGTCGACTGGTCCCTGGGCAGAACTCTTTTGTGAGTTCCATCAGTCGACTGCCCCCAGGGCAGTCGACTGGTCTACTCACCCACCTAAGGTTACCTTTCCCGAGTACATTCCACTCCGCACTCGAACCCTAGGATTTCCCGAGTACAATCACACAGCACTCGTACCCTCACGACTCGACTGACTCCTCCTCTGCAGTCTCGACTGTTGCCTTCGTGCCCTCGTCATCTTCGGCTCCCGTCTGTCGGATGCACGCAAGCCTCCAGCTTGCCTCCATGCCATCCTTCACGCATGCCTCGAAGTCCGCACTCATCAGCTCATCGTCCCTGCTCTCTAGAGTCCCTCGGGTGCACACAAGCCTCCAGCTTGTCTCCATGCTGCCCTTCATCGTACCGAGGCCGTCCAGTCAAGTCCATATGTGTAATCTGCGCATCCTGCACACTCAACATACACATATCAAATACACAAGGGTAAACCTAACTTAAACCCTTTGCCTAAACATCAAAACACTTGGTCACTTCGGACCACAGATTGCCTCAACAATCTCCCCCTTTTTGATGTTTGGCAATACTTTTAAGTTAGGGAAAGCAAAATAGTAGTCAATAGCGAAAACAATGTTAAACAAATGCATATGCAATGCATACATGGATCCTATCCCAAGGCATCCCACACCTAAGTTAGGAATTTTCACACCTAACCCTCCAAGATAGGAATTTTCACCACCTAACCCTCCAAGTTAGGACTTTTCACAAAAACTGAGCTTTTTAAAGCTTTTCCCAAGCTCCCCCTACACTGGACTTACAAATACTTTTTATGAACCTCTCCAAGGTTCCCCTTACGCCAAGAATGGAGCAAACATGCTCCCCCTTATTCTTAGCTCACCCTAAACCTAGGATTTCTAGCAAAGGTGTGTTTGGTTTCCCACTTAAACCCAACACTTCTCCCCCTTTGTCATATATCAAAAAAACCCCAATAATATCCCAATTATCGATTCTTTTAATCCCTTATGATCCAAAACAACGTGTACTAACCTCCCATACACTTATTTTCAATTATTCAGACCCAAGTCAGTTGCTGGATACCCACACCATCCCTGACCAGTCGACTGCCCCTGTTGGCAGTCGACTGATACCCTGATATTCAGTCTTTCTGGCTAATTTCAGAATTACGCCAGAAATTTCACAATTTTCCAAAAATTTCCAAATTTCGTGGAGAACTTTGTGGTACCCATACCTACTTGGGAAACTACATTCCATAATGTATCTATCACCGTTCCCAAATTTGACACAAAATTCAAAATTTTTTATGAAAATTAAGGCAAACAAGGAGGCACCCTCCCCCTTAACCTATGCCTTCTCCCATCTTCTCAAGTGCTCCATTTTCTTGAGCACTCTTTTCATTGGGCACTTGGTGTGGTAGTGCCCCAATTCTCCGCATGTGAAGCATCTAATCTTCATTTTCCTCTCTTGGGCTTCTCCATTCCTACAATTCATGTTAGACTTAAATCGAATGGACACGGGTTTAGAGAGTACCTCCTTTTTCTTACATAGAGGGCACTTATCCTTGTAGTGCCCCTTTTCGTGGCAACCAAAGCATGTGATATGTTCTTTTAATGTAGCTTTGGTGGAGGTAGAGGCTAGGTTGACTTCCTCTTCTACCATGGATGAAGAAGATGCTTCCTCTTGTTCTTGTGTAGATGAGGGTATCTCCTCCCCCTCAATCCTTGAGATGGATGCCCTTTCACTCTCTTCTTCCATTCCACTTGATGATGTTGATACTTCTCCTTCTTTTTCTTCTTCGGATGTCGAAGATCTATCACTTTCTTCTTCCATTTCTTGAACCAATGAATTGATTTCTTTGGGCTCTTGAATTTGTGTAGGATTTTAATGATATTCTTTGACTTTATTCCATAATTCATGTGCATCTCTATATTCACCTACACAACTCATAATGTTATTAGGTAAAATATTTACCAGAATGCTAATTACCTTCTCGTTTGCTTTTGCTTGATCTTGTTGTTCTTGACTCCAATATCTAGGCTTAAGCCTCTTCCCGTGCTTATCCTTTGGAATCTCATATGGCTCTTCAAGCACGATTCGAAGGTCCCACTCTATCCCAAACCATGTCTCGATCCTCGCCTTCCAATATCCGAAATCCTCATGGTCGTAGGGCGGTGGAGTGTAGATATCTTCACCAAATTTGTCTTTCATCATTTTTCTTCCTCTAGCATGGGCTCCCTCGGCAGTTAGTCCTATCAAGAGCGGTCCTTCACTCTGATACCAATTGATAGATCGCTTGCGTACACTAGAGGGAGGTGAATAGCGTTTTTCGAATCTCTTTTACCTAAATGGTTAGTTTGCGCAGCGGAATATACAATAAAAATAATAAAACAAAACTAACCAATGCTAACAATGAAGATTTACTTGGTATCCACCCTGGACGGGTGACTAATCCAAGTATCCGTCGGTGGATCAATCCCCGGATAACCTCCGACTAGCCCTCGTCGCTCTTTGTTGGTGGAGAAACCTCGCCACAACACCTTGGACACTATCTGGGCACAAAAGACTACTAACTCACTTTACCCAAGCGAGTTTCGTCAAGAATCTCAGCCACCACGAAGTCCTCATTAAATAGGACTCGGGCTGAAACCCTCGCCACCAGTCAACTAATCATAGGGTAGTCGACTGGTGCCACTAAAATTTGACCGTTGCAACTCCCAACGTTCGAATTTCAGCCAACTCACCAGCCACCTACAAGTCAACTGCTCCCAGAGCAGTCGACTGGTCACTTGAACCCTAAGATTTCCCGAGTACAATCACACATCACTCGTACCCTCACAACTCGACTGACTCCTCCTCCGCAACCTCGACTGTTGCCTTCGTGCCCTCTTCATCTTCGGCTCCCGTCCCTCGGATGCACGCAAGCCTCCAGCTTGCCTCCATGCCATCCTTCACGCATGCCTTGAAGTCCGCGCCTATCAGCTCATCGTCCCTACTCTCCAAAGTCCCTCGGGTGCACACAAGCCTCCAGCTTGTCTCCATGCCTCCCTTTACTGTACCAAGGCCGTCCAGTCAAGTCCATATGTGTAACCTGCGCATCCTGCACACTCAACATACACATATCAAATACACAAGGGTATACCTAACTTAAACCCATTGCCCAAACATCAAAACCCTTGGTCACTCCGGACCACACATTGCCTCAACAGAAAGTCCTAGGTACACTAGGCAAGAAGTCCTGACAAAGAGCTGGGCGAGAAGTCCTGGTCAAGGACTAGGCAAGAAGACCTAACCGGATGTTGGGCAAAGAAGTCCTGGTCAAGGACTGGGCATGAAGTCCTGGCAAAGGGCTAGGCACCGAAGACCTGACCGGATGTTGGGCAAGAAGTCCTGATCGCGGACTGGGCACGAAGTCCTTATCGGGAGGATTGGGCAAAAGTCCAACCAGAGGAGCCGCTTGGCAAAAGATAAACTCTCATGAGAGGAGTAGGTGAGGACGCGTTCCCCGTGCGAGGGAACAGTAGGTGTCGGTTCGACCTAGGTTCCATTTGGGAAACCCAAAGTCAGAACTAAGACAACTTAGGCTGTAAATAATGACTAACATATTTTGCTTCTTGTGTTTTGGAACTAACCTTGGTTGCAGGGAACGAAGGAACGTGTTTCTGCAGCTGAGGCGCCTCAAAGGAGTGAGGCGCCTCACTGGGGCAAGGCGCTCGGATGGATACGGGTGCCCTAGGTCAAGGCCAAAACAGAACCATCCAAGCAAACTGCCACGAAGCCACTGGACTAAGTCAGCTCAGGCGGTTGTGTTAACACAGGCGCCCCCATCAGCCCAGGCACCCCTGTGAAGGGGATAAGCGCTGACCGAGCCTGCGGATAAGAGTTCGCGCAAGAGAGGCCACGTGTCAGGCACCCCCATCGACACAAGCACCCCTATGGCTGCTATAAAAGGGGGTTCACCCCAAAGGCTTCAGAGAACTTCACTCACAATGCTCCAAGCACTTTCGTTCAAGCGCTACGCTCCGACAAGCTCCGACTTCGAGATTCCAGTGCTGACGATGACCCTATGCTCCGGACTTCGATCCACCTCGGGCGTCGGTAAATTTAATTAACTAGAAGTGTTGCAATTTCAATTCCAATTGTATATCTATAATTTTAGATTGTAAAAGATTTTTCCGAATATAGAATTGCCCAACGTAAACGGTCAAGGACCGTGAGCCTTGTAGTAGGAGCCTGTTGATGCAGTCTGACCCTGATTGTTGTTTTGGTGTTGACACTGATTTTAGTTTAGGTTGATGAGATGATTAAGATTAAGTCCTGGTCGGGGACTGGGCACGGAGTTGGATGAATAAGTCCCAGGTTGGAGGGCTAGGTGTGAAAAGTCCTAACTTGGAGGGTTAGGTGTGAAAAGTCCTAACTTGGAGGGTTAGGTCTGAAAAGTCCTGGCTTGGAGGGTCAGGTCCTAGCCTGGAGGGCTAGGTTGAATGAAATCCTGGCTTGGAGGGTCAGGTCCTAGCTTGGAGGGCTAGGTGGATGAAACCCTGGCTTGGTGAGTCAGGTCCAAGCCTGGAGGGCTAGGTTGGATGAAATCCTGGCTTGGAGGGTCAGGTCCTAGCCTGGAGGGCTAGGTGGATGAAACCCTGGCTTGGAGGGTCAGGTCCTAGCTTGGAGGGCTAGGTTGGATGAAATCCCAGCTTGGAGGGCCAGGTCCTAGCTTGGAGGGCTAGGTTGAAGTCCCGGTGAGTGAGACTGGGCATGGAATCTTGGTTCGAGGGACCAAGCACTAGTCAGAGAAGGGCTGGAGGCTTGTTCTCTTGACTTAGAGTGGATTTGGCCTTGCCTGGATCGATCTGGTGACCGATCAGGGAAGTTGGCACGGTGTTCCCTCATCGATCGGTCTGGTGACCGATCAGGGAGCACACAGTGACCTTGTTGGGCTACTGATCGACTCCTGATCGGTCTAGTGACCGATCAGGGAGCATACAGTTACCTTACTGCTCGTCTCCTGATCGGTCTGGTGACCAATCAGGGAGCATACAGTGCGTCTGGGAACCCTACTGCTCTGCTCTTGATCGGTCTGGTGACCGATCAGAGATACAGTTCGGATCGTTCTGGTGAACGATCAAACGTCGCAGACTTCTCACTATAACCGATCAAGTTGGAGCCTGATCTGTAACGACCCGGCCCATTTGGCGGTTTCGACCGTCGACCGTCGACCGTCGACCGTGCCATTACCAATACTAGGTCTTCCCACTCCTGGGCATGGATTTTTGCCTTCCCAGGATTCGAACTCTAGACCCAGGCTTAAATCTAGTTCTTTGTGAATCCTGAATACCAATTGAGCTAGCTCAATTGGTATTCAGGATTCACAAAGAACTAGATTTAAGCCTGGGTCTAGAGTTTGAATCCTGGGAAGGCAAAAATCCACGCCCAGGAGTGGGAAGACCTAGTATTGGTAACGGCACGGTCGACGGTCGACGGTCGAGACCGCCAAATGGGCCGGGTCGTTACAATAAAAAGGCGCCTTTTTATTGTAACGACCCGGCCCATTTGGCGGCCCATTTGGCGGTCTCGACCGTCGACCGTCGACCGTGCCGTTACCAATACTAGGTCTTCCCACTCCTGGGCGTGGATTTTTGCCTTCCCAGGATTCGAACCCTAGACCCAGGCTTAAATCTAGTTCTTTATGAATCCTGAACACCAACCGTCGACCGTGCCGTTACCAATACTAGGTCTTCCCACTCCTGGGCGTGGATTTTTGCCTTCCCGGGATTCGAACTCTAGACCCAGGCTTAAATCTAGTTCTTTGTGAATCCTGAATACCAATTGAGCTAGCTCAATTGGTATTCAGGATTCACAAAGAACTAGATTTAAGCCTGGGTCTAGAGTTCGAATCCTGGGAAGGCAAAAATCCACGCCCAGGAGTGGGAAGACCTAGTATTGGTAACGGCACGGTCGACGGTTGGTGTTCAGGATTCATAAAGAACTAAATTTAAGCCTGGGTCTAGGGTTCGAATCCTGGGAAGGCAAAAATCCACGCCCATGAGTGGGAAGACCTAGTATTGGTAACGGCACGGTCGACGGTCGACGGTCGAGACCGCCAAATGGGCCGCCAAATGGGCGGGGTCGTTACATGATCGGTCGGAGGGTGGCCTGATCGGTCACCAGTCCGATCAGGCCACACCCTGATCGGTCTGGGGACCGATCAGGAGGTTTGGACTACGAAGATGGGAAACCACTCTGAGAAGGGGTGGATCGATCTGGTGACCGATCCATGACTTGAGAACGGTCTGGTGACCAATCACGAAGAAGTCGCGACTTCTGATTGCACGTTAGGGACTGATCAGGTTAGAGCCTGATCGGTTTGAGCCCATCCTGATCAGTCTAGTGACCGATCAGGAGTCACCCTGATCGGTCCGGTGACCGATCAGTAGCTGACCGCTTTATTTCAAAAGCGGTGTCAGACGTCTGATTGCGTTCCGATTTCGTTCTGATTTTCTCTGCTATCACTGATGTAACTTTGATTTCATTTGCTAAACCTCTGATTAAGTGTGTAGATGATAGGGATGGATTCAAACACTCAAGGAGGGTCAATGGGAGTCTTTCCTTGGAGCAGGTTTGTTTGTTTCTCCTTCTCAGGTCACGATGGATGGTGCGGGCTTGCAACGGCAGGAAGCTGACGAGCTGACCTGGGCTTGGTTGGAGAGTTCAGTGAGTCCAGAGGTGGTAAGGATAGCTGAGGCTATTGTAGAGAAGCTGGTGAGCAGCTGGGAGCTGCAGAGGCGCGCCTGGGACCTGGGATCAGTAAGCAGAGACTTAAGGGCTTGGTGGCAAAGAAGTCTCAACAACAACTTTGATCTCTCTGGTTTTGGGCTACAACTTCTGTGATCTTGCGACAACTTTGATCCATCTCTTGAGCAAGCAACTATGAATCTGAAGCAACCTTCTGTTACTTGAGCACTTGGGATGAAACAAGGAGCTTGGCGAGTCCATCAGCGAGAAGACACGAAGAAGATAGTTCTTGCGTGAGATCTGTGCTGAGTGGAGCTCGGTGATGAGTTCTCTTGTGTTCTTGCGGTTCTTAGTGCTTAGTAAGATTCCTTCATGTGTTTCCTATACTTAATACTTCATCCATCTTGAAACACTGTGGAGAGGTTACTCCACCGAGAAGGAGGTTGCATTCTATCCGGATTTTCCGGGGCTTGATCTGCCGACGATCAAGGGATCACCCACCTCACGGGCACGCCAAGGAGTAGGGGCAAGTTATCCCCGAACCTTGTAAATCCTCTTTGTTAGCGTTTTGTGAATGTGCTTAGACTAGGGTTTAGTTTCTGCATTACTCTGCTTTGTATTTGCTTCCGCTGTGTGCTACTAACCCTAAGTGCAGAATCTACCTAAGTGAAAGCAATTTTTGGTGTCTGGCTATATTCACCCCCCCTCTCTAGTCATCCAAGTTCCAATAAGTGGTATCAGAGCTTGGGGCTCTGTTCAAGCAGCTTAACGTCCGAGAGTCAACGACAATGGCTTTGAGAGAAGGATTTAGCACTACCCGACCTCCCTTCTTCGATGGATTAGATTTTCAATATTGGAGATCGAAGATGGAGTACTATCTCAAGATGGACATCAACACATGGTTCGCTGTGAAGCAGGGTTTTTCCCCTCCAAAGGATGATAAAGGAAAAGAATTGGAATCTTGGTGTTGGTCGGCTGAGTAAACCCGGAAAAGTGAAGCCGATGCGAAGGCGGTGGTGACTTTGCAATGTGGAACGAACAAAGATCTACTAATCAAGGTTGGTCCCTTTATAAGTGCAAAGGATTTGTGGAACAAACTCATTGAACTCCATGAGGGTACCCGAGATTCAAGAATAGCCAAGAGGAACTTGTTCCTCAACCAACTACAAAATCTCTCCATGAAGGAGAGTGAAACGGTAAGCGAACTTCATAGTAGGTTCAAAGAAGTCCTCAACGGTCTTCACTCTATTGATGAAAAGGTCGAGAACCGCGACCTTGTAAGGTATGTGTTAAAAGTTTTTCCAAGGAATGCTTTGTGGTCATCCATGGTGGATGCCTACAAAGTTTCTAAGGATTTGTCAATTGTAAAATTAGATGATCTATTTTGTGAAATGGAGCTTCATGAAATGGCTAACAAAGGCCCCAAGGAGAAGGGGATTGCCTTAGTTGCAGGGGAAAGACCAACAAGAAGAAAAAGGAGATGAAGAAGGAGAAGGAAGTCTCTTCATCTTCATCCTCATCCGAGTCTGAGTCCGATTCCGATGAAGATGGCAGCGGGTCTTCTTCCTCCGAGATGGCCAATTTTGTTAGAAGGATGATGAGGAAGAGTCGGCGCTTCAAGGGTAAAGGTAACCCTAGTGAAGTTAAGATTGATAAGTCTAATATTACATGCTATGAGTGTAGCAAGAAAGGGCACTTCAAGAAGGACTGCCCAAAGCTCAAGAAGAAGGAGGATAAATCCATGAAGAAGAAGAAGGCCTTGAAGGCCACATGGGATGAATCCTCCTCAAGTTCATACGAAGAGGAGAAGGATGAGAAGAGTACACGCCATGTAGCACTCATGACAATTGAAGGAGAAGAGAGCAGTGATGAATCCACCGACTCCTCAAACGCGACTTCATCATCTTCGGATGACGAAGAGGTATCTCTCCCGAATTGGACAAGTGTTATAGAACTATTGTATGTTTAACCAATTTGTTGAAAAAGTTAAAAAATAAGGTTAAGTCATTGAAAATTGAAGTTGAACAGTTGAAATCCTCGAGGGATGAGGATGTTGATGATTTACATGTAGAGATGTTAGAAGATGAGAACAAATCATTGAAGAGTGAAGTTGAGAGACTCAAGAGTGTTCTTGAGAAATTCTCAACAAGCTCAAAGACCTTAGACATGATTTTGAATGCCTAAAGGGCAGTCTACAATAGGGCCGGTATTGGTTACCGACCCAAAGAACCATCATTTGTGTCCTTAATGTCTAGGACTGATGTTAGACCATTTAAGACTCCTAGGGTTCAAAGCAAAGTAGTCAAGGCATGGGTGCCTAAGTCTTGCTTAGTAGGTGCTTTAGGTTCCAAGATTTGGGTACCTAAATCTTCTATTTTTCGAATTGTGTAGGTTGTGATTGAGGAGGAGCATCTATCAACTTGGTTCATTGATAGTAGGTGCTCCAAACACATGACCGGTGATAGATCCTTATTTACTACCCTTCAAAGAAAAAGTAGAGGTAATGTTTCCTTTGGTAACAATGGTAGTCTTAAGGTTATAGGAATAGGAGACATTCAAATATCCGAGTGTCTTAGGATTAAGAATGTCCTTCTAGTCAAGGGGATGACATTTAATCTCCTAAGTGTCAGTTAATTGTGTGATGCGGGTGACACAATTGATTTCCAATCAAGTCAATATCTAGTTAGACAACATGACAACTTTGACACGGTACTAGTAGGCACAAGAGTAGATAATATTTTATCAAATTTCATTTAAAAGTGCTACTAATGCTTTTGTTAAGTATTTCATGTCAAGAGAAGATGAGTCCACCCTTTGGCACCGGAGACTAGCACACGTGAACATGATGAATATCCGGAAATTGGCCAACAAGGGATTAGTACGTGACTTACCAAGCATCAAGTATGAAAAGGATAAACTTTGTGATGGATGTCAAATGGGTAAGCAAACAAAATCTCCATATAAAGGTAAAAGCACTGTAAGTACTTCTACCACATTGGATTTACTTCACATGGACTTGTTTGATTGTAGCACTATTATATCCTTGAATGGTAGTAGATATTGTTAATTTTGTTATCATTGATGATTTTACTAGATATACATGGACCTATTTTCTAAAATATAAGGACCAAACCTTAGATGTTTTTATTTTATTTTGTAGAAGAGTTGAAAATGAAAAATCATCAACAATTAAAACAATAAGAAGTGATCATGGAGGTGAATTCCAAAATCAATGATTTTTAGAGTTTTGTCAAGATAGAGGGTATAGACACAAGTTCTCCACTCCTAGAACACCACAACAAAATGGTGTTGTAGAGAGGAAGAACTGGGTCTTACAAGAGGTTGCACGAAGCATGCTCAATGAGTACTCCTTACCGAGCTACTTGTGGGCCGAAGTTGTAAACACAGCTTGCTACGTGCAAAACCGAGTCCTCATCCATAGATTCTTAGGAAAGACTCCCCATGAACTTTGGTTTAAGAAACCACCTAAAGTTAAACATCTTAGGGTGATTGGTTGTAAGGTGTTTATTCTAAACACCAAGGACCACCTTGGAAAGTTTACGGCAAAAGCTGATGAAGGGATACTGGTCGGGTACTCCCTCATTAGCAAAGCTTACCGAGTCTATAACAAGAAGTCTAGATTAGTTGAAGAGTCTTCTGATGTTGTTTTTGAAGAAATTCCAAAAGCAAATGATCAACCAGAAGATGTCGAAGGAGTTCAATTCGAACTTAGGAAACTAAGTTTGGATGGAAGTCCAAGTGTTGTAGATTGTGGTGATGAGTCTGATGACGGTGAGCCTAGACAACCTATAGATCAGCCGGATCCTGAGGCTGAGCCTGTGTCTAGTGACACCATTCAAGAAGCACCACCAACTCCAAGGCAAACTAGGTTAGCCTCTAGCCATCCCCAAGACAAAATTGTTGGAGACATCCATCATGGGGTTAAGACTAGATCATTCTTTAGGAATGAGGCTAATGAAGTTGCCCTAATTTTCGAAATTGAACCTAGAAAAATTGACGAAGCATTAAATGATCCCGATTGGATCATTGCCATGCAAGATGAACTAGGTCAATTCAAAAGAAGTCAAGTTTGGGACTTAGTCCCTAGACCCAAGAAGACCACCATTATTGGAACCAAATGGGTCTTCAAAAATAAATTGAACCATAAGGGAGAAATCATAAGAAATAAGGCACACTTAGTAGCCAAGGGCTACAGTCAAGTTGAAGGCCTTGATTACGATGAGACCTACGCTCCCGTGGCACGATTAGAGTCCATCTGATTGATGCTTGCATTTACAGCACATCGTGGTTTCAAACTTTATCAAATGGATGTCAAATCGGCCTTTCTAAATGGTTTAATAAGAGAAGAGGTCTATGTCAAACAACCTCCGGGGTTTGAGAGTACCGAATTCCCAAACCACGTGTTCAAGCTCAAGAAGGCACTCTATGGCCTTAAACAAGCACCCCGAGCTTGATATGAGTGGTTGTCGACATTTCTAATTGAAAAAGGTTCTGTTAGAGGACAAATAGACCCTACACTATTTCTACGGAGAGATGGTGATAATATATTTGTGGCCCAAGTATATGTCGATGACATAATTTGTGGCTCAAACAACTAGAGCTATTTAAATGAATTTATTGGACACATAGAGAGTGAATTTGAAATGAGTCTAGTGGGAGAGTTGACTTTCTTCCTTGGACTTGAAATCAAGCAAACTCGTGACGGAATCCATGTGCACCAATCAAAGTACACTCTAGCGATGCTCCGAAAATTTAACATGAGTGATTCGAAGGAAGTTACCACTCCCATGGCTACAAACACACGGTTAGACAATGATGAGAGTTGTAAGCCTATTGACCTAACTCAATACCGGAGCATGATAGGTAGTTTGCTATACCTCACATC
Organism: Boesenbergia rotunda; assembly: GCA_024364735.1. Lineage (NCBI taxonomy): Eukaryota > Viridiplantae > Streptophyta > Magnoliopsida > Zingiberales > Zingiberaceae > Boesenbergia > Boesenbergia rotunda. Next base: position 233,057 of record JAGFNQ010004360.1, read on the forward strand.
TAGTCGACCTGATATACTTTTTGCTGTGGGTATGTGCGCTAGGTATCAAGTTTGTGCCAAGGAATCTCATTTAATTGCTGTTAAAAGAATTTTGAGATACTTGAAGAGCACAATCGGAGTTAGTCATTGATACCCCCGTACCGAATCATTTGACCTAATTGGCTACACCGATTCCGACTATGCTGGGAGCAAGTTGGATCGGAAAAGCACAAGTGGGGGCTGCCAATTCTTAGGATCATCATTAGTTAGTTGGTCAAGTCGGAAGCAACATTGTGTTGCTCTCTCCACGACCGAGGCAGAATATATCGCCATGGGAGAGAGTGTATCACAATTGTTGTGGATGATTCATACACTAGAGGACTATAGATTAAGCTATAAGGGTGTGCAAGTGTTGTATGATAACATAAGCAGCATCAACTTAACAAAGAATCCAGTCCATCATTCTAGGACCAAGCATATTGAAGTGCGTCACCACTTCATTAGAGATCATGTTGCTAGAGGAGATATTGTACTCTCACATGTAGAGTCCAAATCAAATCTAGCGGACATTTTCATTAAACCACTCCCCGAGAATGAATTTAGTTTCTTATGAAGGGAATTGGGAATGTGTCATGCTTCATAGGATTGACTAAAAAGCATTCAAAACCCTTCATGATCAATTCAATTGTTGGGAACAATTGGGTAACTTGGGGACATCTCACACAAACTATAAGGTTTACCAAAACGTTTTTGTTTGCTAGAAATGGGGTGAGATGCTAGGATCAACTTAATTTCTCAAAATGTCAATGCATCCCTTGAGAAATTAGGTTGACGAGACAATAATCACTAAGTTGACAAAGTATGGGGAAAACCAATGCATAACACATATGTACTTGGCTCCATGATCATACTTGGACATTCCAATCAAGGAAACTTGATTGGAGACTTTTTCTTGATACAAACATGGTTGGCAATTGATTGAATGTTTGTGATTGAATTTGACTTCACTTGGGTGGAGCAAATTGATTTGTTAGACTCATAAGGACCTTTGATCCTTGTTAAAGGATCAATTATAGTTAAGGGATCACTTCCAAGATCAATAATTTTCATCTGATCTTATCAGAAATCGATAGGGAGTATGAAACTGAAATTTCAGATCGTATCAGAAAAATTCAGGGAGTCTGATTGGTCATCGGACCGATCAGGAGTATATCTGATCGATCCAAGGGACCGACCATGCTGCTTCGTGATTAATCACAGAAATCTCTCTATGTTATCCTGGATCGGTCTACAGACCGATCTGGCACCCTATGGTTATCGATCCACAGACTGATCAGGAGGCTCACAGAAAACCTCCCAAACCCACTATTCGCTCCCTGATCGATCAGCCGATCGATCAGGAGCCTGCCTGATCGGTCACCCGACCGATCAGGACCAGGCCAGACCGATCAGGCTGGGCCTGATCGGTCTGGGCGCTCCCAGATCGAACGGTGATCTGTTCGATCACATTAAATTGCGGTGGTGGACCGATCCACCAACCTATTAACTCCCTCTAAACCTTACCTTCCTAAGCCCTAGCGCCGAAACCCCTCATTTCTTCCTCTTGCACGTGCGATCTTCTCCCGAGCTCTGCTTCCTGCGAGTTCTCGCATCCTGCAACCAGTGAGTGTTTTCCTTCCTGCGCACGTCCTCTGCGTTGTTCCATTCTCTGCGAGGCCTTTCTCTCGACTTGGGACGTGTTCTTCCGAAGTCAACCAACTCAACAATGGCACCTAAGTAAGGGTCTCCTACTTTCATCTTGTTGATTACTTCAAATATCATAATACTTGGTGAACTAACCTTGATGTTTGATTTTGGGGTTTATTTTGGTGTGTGATGTGTGTGCCATTGCCGTGATCCTGCCTATGCCATGACCCTTAAATTTTGCTGATTAAACCTAATCTCCTTTGATCAATGCCTTACCCTTGTGTTCACTTGATTTTTCCTGTGTCTTTGATTACATGATCAAACTTGTGTTCACTTCACTGATCAATTCCATGATTCATTCAACTGTCATGACCAATTCTTCAAACCCTTAGGAAATCTTCAAAGGGAAAAGAACCCGTTGAGGGAACTTCGAAGGGCAAAGGCCCTTCGTCTTCTGCATCCTCCCATAGGCCTCCACCTCCATGTGATCCACGGTTTCCCAATGGTCACTTCGAGTTGTTCTTTCACAATCACACTTTCAAACTCTTGCCCTGTCGAACTGTGGACAGAGCATTCATTTATGAACATTATTCGTCGGTACGACATATCGTTGGGCATTACGAGCTTCAATCCATTCTCTTTCTCGAATGGTCGATCAACTATAATTTAGTCTCCGAGTTTTATAACAACATGGTCGGTGGAGCGGGTTCGGGGTATAGGACTCGAGTCACTGGTATCAACCTCACTTTTGATTTATCAGCTTTCACCACCTTCCTTGATTGTCGATGTTCGGATAATGATTTTTTGCTCTACCCTTTTCTTCCGAATCCTCTTCCAGTTTCCTTCGATGGAGTCACTCCTAACTCTATCTACGAGTATTTTTTTCGACCATCCCAGGCCACGGGGTCCCGGTGAGCCCTCCGGTGATTTTCCTACATTTGCCGCTCTCAGTCTTTCCCCCGTTGATTTTGTTTTGTTTAAAATTATCACTAACTGTCTGATACTTACTACTTCAAAGCACTTAGACGAAATTCGCTCATTCCACTGCTTGATGCTCTACGGGATGCATCAGTAGTTAGACTTTGACATAGTGTCTACCATCTATTTCTCCATCATCACCTACAGCCAGATCGATTGTCAGACAGTTTACATGCCATTTGGACATATCATCACTGCCTGGCTTCATTAAGTCGGCAACGACGTATCACAGGGCAGGCTTGTGCCGATGGTTCTGCAGGACTGCCGACTTGACCGACGCACATTGGCCCAATCTGGCATTATTTTCGGACCGCAGGGGCTGCGGTGGAAAGATAGGAGGAGTGTGGGGCAGTTGCCTAGGGCCACCCATTTTCAGATACCCGCTGCTCCGGCCTTTCATCAGGAGCCGGATCCCGATCTCCGTTGGCAGGTTGTAGAGCTAGAGCAGACCATGCAGCGCGAATTTCATATCTCAGAGCTCTGGCGACAGGAGGTCCGCTCTATGTTTCGGTCCTTCGATCGCAGACTACATGCTCTAGAGTCTGACGTCTCGGGGATCCGCTCCCAGCAGCAGACATGGTACGACGAGTGGCACCAGCATACGTTTCCTGGAGCTGGGCCATCCAGCAGCACTGCACCAAGGAGTTTCATCACTATTAATGATTCATCTGATGACGACGCTGCTGAGGACTGATTTGGTTGTACTCTGCTTCTACTTTCATTATTGATGTTGCATATGACTATTTGACTGTGTTGATTGTATGACTTTATGGCTGTATGCCTGTGATTTGACTGTTATGGCCGTGTGGCGTATTTGACTATGCCTTGATGCATTGCCATGCATCTAACTATCAGACTATCTTCATGTATGCCTTGCCATATTATGCTAGTTTATATGAGTGTTCATACGATTGCTATCTTCATGTATGCCTTGCTACATTATGCATTGCTATGCTTATTCTTCCTCCATGTTCATTTGATACATATGATTGTTTTTCCATGCTTTATATTTATCACATGTTTTCAAAATTAAATCAAATCTTATGTTGTTTTGGGTGAACCCCTAGGGTTTAGGGGGAGTATGGTTTAAACTTAACAACCGGTCTATACCTTTTTGGTGTTTGACAAAGGGGGAGAGTGTGGTTTGGTTAAGTTTTAGAATACTATGAGTTTGACTGTTGTAGGGGGAGGATCCTGATTCTCCTAAAATTCTGAGATTTGAGATAATTGGATTCAAATCCCTAAACATAAAATCGGGTTGTCAAACAAAAAAAAGGTGGAGATTGTTGATGCAGTCTGACCCTGATTGTTATTTTGGTGTTGACACCGATTTTAGTTTAGGTTGATGAGATGATTAAGATTAAGTCTTGGTCGGGGACTGGGCACGGAGTTGGATGAAAAAGTCCTAGCTTGGAGGGCTAGGTGTGAAAAGTCATAACTTAGAGGATTAGGTGTGAAACGTCCTAACTTGGAGGGTTAGGTGTAAAAAGACCTAGCTTGGAGGGCTAGGTGTGAAAAGTCCTAACTTAGAGGGTTAGGTGTGAAAAGTCCTGGCTTGGAGGGTCAGGTCCTAGCCTGGAGGGCTAGGTTGAATGAAATCCTGGCTTGGAGGGTCAGGTCCTAGCTTGGAGGGCTAGGTGGATGAAACCCTGGCTTGGAGGGTCAGGTCCTAGCTTGGAGGGCTAGGTTGGATGAAATCCCGGCTAGGAGGGCCAGGTCCTAGCTTGGAGGGCTAGGTTGAAGTCCCGGTGAGTGAGACTGGGCATGGAGTCTTGGTCCGAGGGACCAAGCACGAGTCAGAGAAGGGCTGGAGGCTTGTTCTCTTGACTTAGAGTGGATTTGGCCTTGCCTGGATCGGTCTGGTGACCGATCAGGGAAGTTGCCACGGTGTTCCCTCGTGGATCGGTCTGGTGACCGATCAGGGAGCACACAGTGACCTTGTTGGGCTACTGATCGACTCCTGATCGGTCTGGTGACCGATCAGGGAGCATACAGTTACCATACTGTTCGGCCCCTGATCGGTCTGGTGATCTATCAGGGAGCATTCAGTGAGTCTGGGAACCCTACTGCTCTGCTCCTGATCGGTCTGGTGACCGATCAGAGATACTGTTCGGATCGTTCTGGTGAACGATCAAACGTCGTGGCCTTCTCACTATAACCGATCAGGTTGGAGCCTGATCGGTCGAAGGGTGGCCTGATCGGTCACCAGTTCGATCAGGCCACACCCTGATCAGTCTGGGGACCGATCAGGAGGTTTGGACTGCGAAGCTGGGAAATCACTTTGAGAAGGGGTGGATCAATCTGGTGACCGATCCACGACTTGGGAACGGTCTGGTGACCTATCACGAAGAAGTCGTGATTTCTGATTGCACGTTGGGGACCGATCAGGTTGGAGCCTGATCAGTCTAAGCCCATCCTGATCGGTCTGGTGACCGATCAGGAGTCACCCTGATCGGTCCGGTGACCGATCAGTAGCTGACAGCTTTATTTCAAAAGTGGTGTCAGATGTCTGATTGCGTTCCGATTTCGTTCTGATTTTCTCTGCTATCACTGATGTAACTTTGATTTCATTTGCTAAACCTCCGATTAAGTGTGCAGATGACAGGGATGGATTCAAACACTCAAGGAGGGTCAATGGGAGTCTTTCCTTGGAGCAGGTTTGTTTGTTTCTCCTTCTCAGGTTACGATGGATGGTGCGGGCTTGCAACGGCAGGAAGCTGACGAGCTGACCTGGGCTTGACTGGAGAGTTCAATGAGTTCAGAGGTGGTCAGGATAACTGAGGCTATTGCAGAGAAGCTGGTGAGCAGCTGGGAGCTGCAGAGGCGCGCCTGGGACCTGGGATCAGTAAGCAAATACTTAAGGGCTTGGTGGCAAATAAGTCTCAACAACGACTTTGATCTCTCTGGTTTTGTGCTACAACTTCTGTGATCTTGCGACAACATTGATCCATCTCTTGAGCAAGCAATTGTGAATCTAAAGCAACCTTCTGTTGCTTGATCACTTAGGAAGAAATAAGGAGCTCGGCGAGTCCATCAGCGAGAAGACACGAAGAAGGGAGTTCTTGCGTGCAATCTGTGCTGAGTGGAGTTCGGTGAGGAGTTCGCTTGTGTTCTTGTGGTTCTTAGTGCTCAGTAAGATTCCTTCTTGTGTTTCCTGTAATTAATACTTCATCCATCTTGAAACGCTGTGGAGAGGTTACTCCACCGAGAAGGAGGTTGCATTCTATCCGAATTTTCTGGGGCTTGATCTGCCGACGATCAAGGGATCGCCCACCTCACGGGCACGCCAAGGAGTAGGGGCAAGTTATCCTCGAACCTTGTAAATCCTCTTTGTTAGCGTTTTGTGAATGTGCTTAGACTAGGGTTTAGTTTCTGCATTACTCTGCTTTGTATTTGCTTCCGCTGAGTGCTACTAACCCTAAGTGCAGAATCTACCTAAGTGAAAGCGATTTTTGGTGTCTGACTATATTTACCCCCCCCCTCTCTAGCCATCCATGTTCCAACAGAGCCGACCGTGACTCTGAACCACGTAAAACCAACTTGTGTTCGCGATTGTTTTGTTATTTTCCACTGCGTAATTGCTCTAGTTTTTCTAAAACATTCTAGATCGATATTCACCCCCCCCTCTATCGATTTTCTCCGATCCAACAAGTGGTATCAGAGCGGGAGGCTCAAACTTGTTGTACCACCAGTTTGAGAGTTTTTTTTTCGGATTTACGAAAATTTTAAATTTTTTTCGAATCTTTCTCGTCAATCGCGGTTGGTGCAACATCACTCAATTTTGTTTCCTTTCATTACTATATTTTCTTCCTGCACTACTAATCCAAGACTCAGTCTTGGAACAAGTTCTTGTTTTAATTTTTCAGTTACAATTCAAATGGTCATGCAAGAGGGATTCAACACAACCAGACCTCTTCTTTTTAGTGGAGAAGATTTCTCCTACTGGAAAAGCAAGATGGAAGACCACCTGAAAACTTAGGTGGACATGTGGATAATCATCCAATCTAGCCTGGAGATTCCCAAGAACACAGAAGGAGTGGCACAACACTATTCTGAATGGGACACCTCGTTGAAGAAGAAGATCGAAGCTGATGCAAAGGCAACCCAGACTTTGCAATGCGGATTGACCAAGGAGGAGCTGAACCGGGTGGGATCCTTAAACAGCGCCAAAAAACTTTAGAACAAGCTGATTGAGCTACATGAAGGCACTTCCAACACCAGGATCAGTAAAAGAGATCTGTTGCTGAACAGACTCTACATGATCAAGATGAACGAAGGAGAAACAGCAGCACAGCTCCACGCCAGAATCCAGGAGCTGATGAATGGGATGCATACGATAGGTCACAAGGTCGAGAGCCATGACTTAATCAGGTATACTCTAAATGGATTCCCAAGGAACACACTGTGGGCATCCATGGTAGATGCCTACATGGTTTCTAGGGATCTTTCCAAAATTAAACTAGATGAACTTTTCTCTGAATTAGAACCGCATGAATAGACTCACTACACTTTAGTCGAGAAAAGTATTGCTTTCATTGTAGATGTAACGACCCGGAAAATTATCTTAATATTTTCTTAAAATATTGATCATGTCTAAATAATTTTCCGAGGGACCTAGAAATATTTATATAAAATTTGGCTTAGAAATCCATATTTTCTCAATTAAATTGAGAAAACTAAGTACTAACGGGCCTTATATGGGCTTTTTAGTACCATGATTATTGGTGAATTTTAGGTGAAAATTTATAGAAATATGAAGGGATGTTAATAAGAAATATTAACATAATTATGGGGGATTTTTTTTGGGATTTTCGAAAATTAATAGGAAAATAAAATAAAATAAGTGGGAAAAAAATTGTGCATTTACCAAGGATTGAACCTTAGACCTCTTGTACAACCATGAATGCTTTAACCAACTCATCTAGCAAAGGAATGTTATAAGGGAATGAAATGGAGATTGGTTAAGGCTTAGAAGAAGATGAAGGGTCATGGAGAGACTCTTCATTTACCTCCTTAATGGGTGATAAATAGGGGGGTTTGGGAGTTTCTTTCTTTCTTCCTTCAATTTCATTTCCTCTCCTCCTCCTTCCTCATTCTAGCCAAACACCTCAAAGGGAGTTCTCCCTTGGAAAAGTTCCACCAAGGCTTCATCTCCAAGATCTAAGGTTTTCACAAGAGTACAAGGGCTAAGGGTAGTCAAGAGGCAACAAGATTTCCATCCTTCTCTCAAATCTAAGGTTTATAATCAAGATCAACCAATGTAAGACTCCCTCACCTGTGGTATAATGGTTTTTCTTGAAGATTTACATATTATGAAAGTCTTGTATGTGATGTTTATGTTGGAAAACCAAAGGAAACCCATGAACCTAACCTTATAGGTTTCGGCCACCATGGGTTCATGGTCTATAATGATGATAAAAATCTTCATAATGTTGTCTAATGTGTTCTCATGATGTTTAGAGATTAAATATAATTTTTGAGAATTTTTGGGGTACCCTAGGATCCCCTAGGGTTTCGGCCATCCCATGAATCCATGGGTAGAGTTGAACATAAACCCTCAAGCATGTGGTTTGTGTGTTATCATGATATAAGGGAGATTGAGGGGGGCTTATGTGAACTTTTACAAGGCATTGTGACCCCCACAAGTTTCGGCCAAGTTGGACCTTGGGCAATAAGTTAGGGATTTCCCTCAAGCAAGGGTCCCAATGGCTTCATGGTAGAGTATGTTTAGTGTTAATGTTTGATTGGGGATTTTATGGAATTTTTCCATGAACCCATGGCCTTCTAGGGTTTCGGCCAGCACATGGAAAGAGGGCTAAAGGTTAGGGATAACCCTAATTATGAGCCCTAATGGCCTCCCATGGTCTTATAAGTAAAGTATGGTTGGTTCCTTACCTTATGCTATGTTACATGATTAATGGAATGATGGAATCTAGCCCTATAGGTTTCGGCCAAGCAAAGGAATTTAGGGTTTGGAAGGAGTTAGGGTTCAAAGAATGATGGTTTATGATTACCATGAAGTATATATATGTATAGGTTCAAGCATGTGGTAGAAATCATGTTACCAATAACCCTAAGATTAAGCACCATGTTTTATATTTTATGTCTTATGTTTATGATTGGATGTCATGCTTAATAGGGTTATTTATGAATGTCTTATGTTTATGCCATGTACTTGGATGGTAGGTAGCATGTTTATGGAAGTCCTACCTATGTATGCTTATGTTATGTTAAGAACCATGCTATGTTATATGCTCATGTTATGTTAAGAACCATGCTATGTTATATGCTAATGTTATGTTAAGAACCATGCTATGTTATATGCTCATGTTATGTTAAGAACCATGCTATGTTATTTTGTAGGTTTATGTTCATGATAAGAATGATGCCATGATAAGTATATTATGTTTATGTTCATGATAAGAATGATGTCATGATAAGTATGTTATGTTTATGTTCATGATAAGAATGATGCCATGATAAATATGTTAGGTTTATGTTCATGATAAGAATGATGTCATGATAAGTATGTTATGTTTATGTTCATGATAAGGATGATGCATGCCATGTTTTATGAATGATGATGCATGCCATGTTTTATGAATGATGATGCATGCCATGTTTTATGAATGATGATGCATGCTATGTTTTATGAATGATGATGCATGCCATGTTTTATCAAAGAAGATGCATGTCATGTTATGGATGAAAGATGATGCTTATGTCTTTAAGGCATAAATATGCTAAACGGCACGGTCGATGGTCGACGGTACGACGGTCGTGAGGACCGGTAAATGGGCCGGTAGACGGGCCGAGTCATAACAGGTTATGTTATGTTAAAAATGCCATGAATGTCTTATGAATGATGAAGCATGTAAAGTATTTTACTTTATGAATGGGCTTGTACCGGACCGAAGTATGGGTCCAAGGGATGGGCACCTTAAGAACGCCCCGGTTCTGGACTACCGACTATGCTGTCCACGGTTCTGGCACTACCGTAGCTGTGCAACAGGGATGGGCACCTTAAGAACGCCTCGGTTCGGGGACTACCGACTATGCTGTCCTTATCCTAGTAGGTCGAGGCTAGCTGCCGAGTTAGGTGTACTTACCAAGGCATCGCACACCTAACTCTCCAAATTAGGATTTTCAACACCTTGCCCTCCAAGCTAGGACTTTCTCACACCTAGCCCTCCAAGCTAGGACTTTTCACTAAAATGGACTTTTTAAGGCTACTCCCAAGCTCCCCCTATATTGGACTTACAAAGGCTTTTTAAGAACTTCTCCAAGGTTCCCCTTACGCCAAGAATGGAGCAAACATGCTCCCCCTTAATCTTAACTCCCACTAAACCTAGGGTTTCTTGCAAAGGTATGTTTGGTTTTCCAACTTAAATCCAAACTTCTCCCCCTTTGCCTAACATCATAAAAAACCCAACAATATCTAAATTATTGGTTCTTTGAATTCCTAATGATCATAAACAATGTGTACGAGCCTCCCATACACTTGTTTTCCATCATTTGGACCTAAGTCAACTGCTGGATACCCACACCAGCCCTAACCAGTCGACTGCCCCTGTTGGCAGTCGACTGATACTCTAAATATCAGATTTTTAGGCAACATTCAGAAATGCGCTAGAAATTTCACAAATCTCCAAAAAATCCCAAACTTCGTGGAGAACTTTATGGTACCTATACCTACTTGGGAAAAATACATTTCACCATGTATCTATCACGATTCCCAAGTTGGACACAAAACCCAATAATTTCCATGAAAATCAAGGCAAACAAGGAGGCAACCTCCCCCTTAACCTATGTCTTCTCCCAATTTTCATTTGTCCAAGGTGAAGTTATATCCAACTTAACACCATAGACTCAAATTAGGTTCTACCCAACCTAACAACCAAGTTCTTCTCCCTTGGCCACCATTAAAGGATTGCTCCCAAGCAACCTTATTCCTAGTGCCAAAAAGAACTCAACAACACTTAGAAAACTCTAAAAGGTTTGCAAACACATTTGCTAGGATATGCCTTATCCTAGAAAAATATGTTTTGATTAAGATTATCAAATGCGCTTGACATTGGTTTAATTCTCTAATTTTTCCAAGGATGGACACTTGTATCATTTTTTACCTCAATTCATGATTCCTTGTGTTTGTCAATTCTAACCTTCATCAATTTACATAAGGAATTGTCCTTAAGAAATTTCCTTCTTATCTCTTATCAATCTTCCTTGAATTATCCATAATATCGATATAGTCTCATTTCATACAATCATCAATAAACCATGAGAAGGCTTTATTTAAAGAGTATAATCAAGGATTTAACTTTAGAATCATATCCTATCATCCAATAGTCATTTCCCTCTAACCCTAATATCCCCTTTCTGCTTACTCTCACTGACCAGTCGACTGCCCATATGATAGTCGACTGCCAAAACTCACAGAGAGTTTCTGAGCTTGAGACCAGTCGACGGCCCCTAAGGTAGTCGACTGGTACCTGAGTTTCAGGTTTTTCAGTCGAATATCAGAAATTCCTAACTAATTCTACAAATCTCCAAAAATTATGATATTTCGTGGGGAGATTTATGGGGCCAATGTCTACTTGGAAAAAATACGTTTCCAAATAAATGTACTCCGGATCCCATGATTGGCATGAAATCCAACTCTACCTAAATTGTATCATTTTAACTCCTCCAAAAGTTCTAATTTAGGCTTCTCCTTGATGTATCTTCTTATTTCTGACCATAATACATTCTTAGCATTGAATTATATGGTATTTTCCCATTAAACCTTAATTTTATCAAATATCACCCTATTTTCACCTTTTTCTCCTAAATCCTCTTTGAATGTGCCAAAACCTAGGGTTAAGACTTACCCAAGTCTTCCAATCCCTTTTGACACATTTCACCTAATTTCCTAGGGGAAAAACTTTTGAGATCCATTTACCATGGACCCCAAAGGCTCCTAGAGCTCCCCCTTGAGCTCTGAGCCTTAGCCACCTCCCTAGGTGACTTAACCCATACTAGACCACACCGGTGAACCTCCGGTGATTCTTGGCCTACAAATCTATTCTTCTTAACCTTGGACACCTTGTCCTTGGTTAAGTCATCCTTTTTCCCTTTAGATGGCACCCCCTTTCCATCCTTGGACTTCTCCTTCTTGTCATGATCATATGTCTTCCCATCATATTTCTTTTTGTTGGCCTTGGAGGTCTTAGACCGGTATCCCAAACCCAATCTATCATAGTTGGCTTTTAAACTACCCAACACCATGTCTAAGCCCTTAGATCCAACCGTGAATCTTTCTAGGGTCTTTTCTAATGTATCAAGCCTTGCCCTCAAGGCTTGATTTTCCCTTTCTAGAGTTCTAACCTTAGAACCCATATGTCCACCTTGGATATTCCTAGGCCTAACCTCCTTTCTAGGCACATTCCTTCCCCTTTTGGGATTAGTGCCATGATCCTTAGGTCTAGAGGTCTTGGGTCTATCATTATGCATGCTTTTCCTAGGGTGTTGATCTACCTTGTTACTCCTATTCCTATCATTGTACTTAAAACCACAATTATGCATAAGTAGGCAATTTTCATTAATCCTAGTATGCATGGATGAATGATTAACATGATTTTTAAAATGCAAAGAGGAACTTGAAATTGAATTACATTTTGGCTTAAGGTTAGGAGTTACCTTCCTTACCTTTGGAGTTCCTCCTTGATGTGGGCTTCTTCTCTTCTCCCTTTCTTCTTTCCCCCATCTCCTCAAGTGCTCCATTTTCTTTAGCTCACTTTTTCTATGGCACTTGGTGTGGTAGTGCCCTAGCTCACCACACGTGAAGCATCGAATCCTCCTTCTTTTGTTTTGGGATTCCTCATTCCTACATCCCTTGTTAGAATTAAAAGAATTTGAAATATGTTTAGATTTTACCTCCTTTTTACCTTTTGGGCACTTGTCCTTGTAGTGCCCCTTTTCGTTGCAACCAAAGCATATAATGTGCTCCTTGGTCTTGGCTTTGGTGGAGGTAGAGACTAGGTTGACTTCCTCTTCAACCTTGGATGAGGTAGATGCCTCTTCTCGATCTGGTATGGTTGAGGGTCTCTCCCCCTCAATTCTTGAAATCGATACCTCCTCTTCTTCTCTTGAGGAGGTTGATGTCCTTTCACTCTCTCCCTCACTTGAAGATTTAGATACTTCCTTTTCTTCTTCTTCTTCTTGACTCATTTGATTTTTCTCCTTAGGCTATTGAATTTGTGTAGGGTTCTTGTGACATTTTTCCAACTTATCCCACAATTCATGAGCATTCTCATATTTACCTACACAACTTAAAACACTATTAGGCAAAAGATTAACTAATATACCAATTACCTTTTCGTTTGCCATAGATTACTCTTGTTGTTCCTCGTTCTAATATCTAGGACGAAGCCTCTTCTCGTGCTTGTCCTATGCAACTTCGAAGGGCTCTTCAAGTGCAATTCTAAGACTCTACTCCATACCAAACCATGTCTCCATTATCTCCTTCCAATACCTGAAGTCCTCATGGTCGTAGGGCGGCGGAGTGTAGATGTCATCCCCAAATTTGTCTTCCTTTTCCTTTTCCTTCTAGCGTGTGCTCCCTCGGCGGTTAGTCCGATAAAGAGCGGTCCTTCGCTCTGATACCAATTGATAGATCGAATACGTCCGCTAGAGGGGGGTGAATAGCGATTTGTCGTTGTTCTCTACAAAGTTTTTAGCGCAGCGGAAATACAAATGAAAATAAACTAACAATAGAACAATGCTAACAAACCGAGTTACTTGGTATCCACCCCGGACGGGTGACTAATCCAAGAATCCGTTGGTAGATCAATCCCCGGATAACCTCCGGCTAGCCCTCGTCGCTCCTTGTGGGTGGAGAAACCTCGCCACAATCACAATCAAAGCTCTGAGCACAAAGACTACTATCTTGCCTTTAACCAAGACAAGATTCGTCAAGAATCTTAGCCACCACGACATCCTCTTTAAATAGGACTCGGGCTGAAACCCTCCCAATCGTCTGCTCCTAGGGCAGTCTACTAGTGCCACTAAAATTCGACCATTGCACCCCAACGTTCGAATTCTTAGCCAACTCATCAGCCACCTACCAGTCGACTGCTCCCAGGGCAGTCGAATGGTCCCAAGCTAAAACCCTTCTGCGAGTTCCATCAGTCGACTGCCCCCAGGCCAGTCGACTGGTCTACTCACCCACCTAAGGTTACCCTTCCTGAGTATATTTCACTCCGCACTCAAACCCTAGGATTTCCCGAGTGTAATCACACAACACTCGTACCCTCACGACTCGACTGACTCCTCACCCGCAGCCTCGACTATTACCTTCGCGCCCTCTTCATCTTTGGCTCCCGTCCCTCGGATGCACGCAGGCCTCCAACTTGTCTCCATGCCATCCTTCTCGTATGCCTCGAAGTCTGTGCCCATCATGTAACACTCCACTAAAATTTCCTTCAATATTATCCCTAATATTGAGTATAATTGCATGAATAATATCTATATTGGTTATGATTCATGAATGATAGTTAGAGTTGTGGGAATTTTAGTGTAAGTGTTAACGGGCCTTATATGGGCTCTAAATGGTGGAAATTCCTAATGTGTCTTAAATAGCACTTGTTAGTTATCCTAATGGGCCCCATGAGGATAAAAGAAATAACACATCACGTAATGAGCCTTACATTAGATGGGCTTGCAAAAGAATATAAAAAAAAAATGACATGAGGTTGGTGCCAAGGATCTAACCTTGGACCTTAGAGATGTTGTAAGCCTTAAGAATGCATATGTAACCAATTCACCTAGCAAGGGAGTGCTATTAGGAGGATAAAGGAAATTGTAGATAGGTGTAAGGATAAGGGAGATGAAAAGGCACCATGGAGGATGAAGAGTCACCATGGAAGGTAAAGGGGTCACCATGGAAAGTGAAGAGGCATACCTCTTCATTTACTATAAGAAGATGAGGAAAGAAAAAAAATGTCATAAGGCATCTCCTCCCTCTTCTCATTTCCGAAACCACCAAGCCCTCTCTCCATCAAAAACAAAATTCTCTCCAAGATGATCTAGTGAAGGCTTTGTGTTTGTGAAGCAAAGGAAGAGCCAAGGAGCAAGAAGTTCTTCTTTCTCCTTCTAGGTGATATATATTGTTTGGAAATCTTTGCACAAGGGTAAGACTCCCCTCACCTACAACATAATAGCTTATATACGTTTTGTTTATGTCCTTGTATGATCTTGCGATGTATTGCTAAAAATCGTGAAATTTTTCCCTATGAGTGGATTTCACCCAAGCATGGATTTAGGGCCTAGGTTTGTGTTTGAGGCTATCTAATGACTCCAATGTTTTCTTGATGTTAAGTTATGAGTTATGATGATAAAAAAAGATGAAGCAAAAAGACCCTTAAAAGTTTAGGCCAAGGCTCTCAAGAAGCCATAGACTTTTTGGCCATAAGAAGATGTTTGAGTTCTTTTTAACTAGCTAATGGTTTTTAATTCCTTGTTAATGTTTGTTTGAGGGTTTTATATATATTTTAGGCCATGTTTCCCCTCTGAACATGTTCGGTTAATACCCTAAATAAGGGCAAAAAAATGAGTTAAAGATGCCATGTTACTTGCTAATGCTTCCTAGTGTTAGAGTATGTATTATATGCATGTTGTATGAATCAATTGCTTTTGTTTTTGTCATTTTCATGTTGATAAGAACCTTAGAAGTTTCTGATCAGTTTCTTAGATTAGGTTTTAGGATGGGTTAAGGTCACTACTTCACTTAATAATGTCTCTTGGTAATAGGATATTCAATGTATGCATGTTGTATGACCTTGTGTGATGTTGTGTTGTGTTTTTATGTCATGATAACCCTATCTAAATGTTTTGATCAGTAGAGTATATGATTAATTATGGTTGAGTTAAAGGTATCCATGTTTCATTATGCCATGATAGATGAAAAGAAAAAAAAGAGTTAAAGATGTCATGTTACTTGCTAACATTTCCTAGTGTTAGAATATATATTATATGCATGTTGTATGAATCAATTGTTCTTGTTTCTTTATCATTTTCATATTGATATGAACTTTAGAAGTTTATGATTAGTACGTTAAATTGGGTTTTAGGATGGGTTAAAGTCACTACTTCACTTGATGATGTCTCTTGGTAATAGGATATTCAATGTATGCATGTTGTAAGAGTTGTGTGATGTTGTGTTGTATTTTTATGCCATGATAACCCTATCTAAATGTTTTTGACCAATAGAATATATGTTGAATTATGGTGGAATTAAAGGTATCCATATTTCATTATGCCATGATAGATGAAAAAATGGAACAAGTTCCCTAGGTGAATTATCCATAGTGTTAAATTGAACATTATGTGTTTTATGAATCATGAATGATAAGTTGGCATGTTATGAATTTCCTTACCATGAAATTATGATTTCTCCATGCCATGTTCATGCTTGAAAGTTATGATGATATATATGCTGTGAATGTATGCCCATGACATATATGACATTATGAATAAAAGAATGTCTAAAGAGCAATATCTAAGAAAAGAAAAGAAATAACGAACGCTATGCTAAAGAGAAATTGCTATGGAAAGGAAAGGAATCATGTATGCTATTTTACTTTATGTATTGGCTTGTACCGGATCTTGAAAAAGGTCCAAAGGGTGGGCTCCTAAGCAAGGCCCCGGTTCTGGACTACCGTAGCTGTCCCTAGGCTAGAGGTTGCCTAGTACCTTAGTAGGTCGGGATTAGCTACCTCGTACTCTACTAAGGGATGCGCGCAAATGATGAATGGGTACAAGCCAGGGATCCCAATGTGATGATATGTTAATGTTCAAGTATTATATTATATATATTTTTCAAAGAGCATCCTTAATGTTTATGCCCATGTTTATGTTTAATGATATTGCATATGCTATGTTTAATATTTATGCACATGTTTATGTTTAATGATATTGCATATGCTATGTTTAATGTTTATGCACATGTTTAAGTTTAATGATATTGCATATGCTATGTTTAATGTTTATGCACATGTTTATGTTTAATGATATTGCATATGTTATGTCTAATGTTTATGCACATGACTATGTTTTAAAGATTATGCGAATGTTAGGTGCTTTAAGTACTTACTCATGGCATATGTCCTTAACAACGACACACATATTCATGTTTTAAGTGTTTATGCTTATGTGCTTTAGATGCTTAAAGTGTTTATTCATGTTATATGTTTATGTCAAATGATGTAGATTTCTATCTATATGTGATGTACGGATTTTGTGAGTAAACAAGGAGCTTACTAAGCATTTTATGCTTATAGTCTACCTTCTTATGTTGTAGAACAAACTAAAGGGGAAGCAACAGGAGGGCATGTGTGTGTGTGGCAGTGACTTGGCAGATCGATCATACTGTTGTCTTTACTCTTACTTATGGACTTATTTCTCATGGACTTAATGTTGCTACTTATAAACTGCATGTGTTAGTTCTTATGGTTAGGCTTACTACTTGTTGGAGTTGAAGTTCTTTATGATATACATGCTTAATGTAGAACTATATACTCTCTTATTAAATATGCTATGCTATGATTCACATGCTTAAAGTAGTTTAGTTAGAAAGAAATTTAACCAATTGCATATGTTTATGATTTAGTATTATTTCCGCTGCTATATTTACGCTTCATATGCAATAATGTACGAAAGAAAGAAAAAAAATGTAACGTGTCGCTCACGTAAGGGGCGAGCATTACACATCAGCTCATCGTCCCTACTTTCCAAGTTTCCTCGGGTGCACACAAGCCTCCAGCTTGTCTCCTTGCCACCCTTCACCGTACCGAGGCCGTCCAGTCAAGTCCATATGTGTAACCTGTACAACCTGCACACTCAACATACACATATGAGATAACAAGGGTAACTCTAACTTAAACCCTTTGCCCAAACATCAAAACACTTGTTCACTCCGGACCACAGATTGCCTCAACAAATGTTTTATATGAAACATGGGATAAGCACATCATCCTTGTCTGAGATCTCTTTGATCTTTGATCCCAAGGATATGTCTTACTTCTCCTAAGTCCTTCATAATTGTGTGATAACCATACCCTTACGTCTGACATATTCCATTATTGTTGCCCAACAAAATATTATCTATGTATAGTAAAGAATACCACTTCGTTTCTGTCACATTTTATATACACAATATCATCCGTCCATTGAACAAATCCATATAATGGATTTATCATTCAAAGCGGATGATCTTGTCATAGGTCTAGGGATCCGATTCATGTTCACTTAGGACCAGTCCATAACTCTCCAAGAACATGAGACTTTCAGGTTGAGTAGCACCTCCACTGTGACAAAGTACCTTTGATATCTTCAGTGACATGAGGTGCAGTACTTGTGATATTCCTCTTGTACTGTTGGTACTAGATCGAATGTATCTTAGAATAGTTCTACTCATGGACTTGTGGTTTATTACATATCTTTTCTAAGAATTAACATTCATTCAACGAATATCTCTGATCTTAGGACTATTAAACACCTTATTGTTCCATAGGATAGGAGCATATGCACTAGTTCCAACTTGTCAGTGTTTCTTAGCACATGTGTTGATCCTCATAATCTGAACATGCTTAGACTAAGCCTTTGTTAGTCCACATTTCTATGGTTTAAGAGACAACTGACCTAGCAAATCAAGCATTAAACCGTCGTATCCAGGACATATCCTTTGAACAATCTGGCTAATCTTAGAGTGGCTTATCATCTTCTTAACTATTAGCTTAAGAGACTTCTCTCTTTCATTTGTTGCACTGTTTTGTTGGGGAAAACAAGGTTGAGTGAATTGGGATCGAATCCTAAATCTGTGATAAGTAAGTCCTACAACTTGTAGCGACCCCGCCTTCTCTACCTTAGACGGACCGCTACTTGTCTACTTCTTGACTCTAATGCACGACTAAAAATGCGGAACATTCTTTATTTTTTATTATGTATTCAATCTATCTAAAAATGATATTCTAACTTTAATAGTCATGCATGATACAATGACACATTACTAGCAATTCTAACCATTTAAACTCATCACACAAGGTTCTATAACATTACTAAAGCACTATGGAATATGCATGCAACTTTTCTAAGCATATTTAAAGCAATAAGACTTAATTCGAAACTAACAACATCTTGGCACATGCAATAATATTTCTAGAACTTCATAGAATGTAAATCTTACTTTTCTACCGAATTTAGAAGCATTTTAAGCACAATTAGGACCTAGTCCAAAAGGGAATAATAATAAGCTCAAGAATAAGTCTAAAATCAATGTATCCACATGTTAAACTACTCATGCCCTTGCTCATCTAGTGCATTCTCAAAAGTGTGCATACTAAATGAAATGACATGGAATCTTCATTCTACAAAATTGAGCATGTAAAACTATCCGAAGCATAAATGTTTAATAAACTCCATAACACAATAATTTGGAATTTGGAAATCTTAAACATTGCATTTCAAATAAGCTAAACTGTCTCGTCCCAAGGATCTCTCCAAGGTCAGCCACCACACACACGTCACTCAGCACCGCCTCGTCGCCTTCCTTCAGAATTGCTTGTCTTTACCTTTACCTGCAGTAAGAGGAAATGCAACTAATAAGCATAAAGCTTAGCAAGTACTATCTAGCTCACAAAATCTCGAAATGTGCAGGCATGCTTTTTAAACAATATGAAATCACATGAGATACTTTTATGCTTAAAAGAAACACCAAAACATGTATAACTCAAAACATGTATACTCAAGCATTAATAAGTCTTAACTCACTTTCTCTTGGCTTAACATGAAACTTTAGCAATTCTTTAACTTTAAATCTTTCTTTAACTTTTAGAAAACTTCCTTAAACTTTAGAAAACTTTGCTAAAGCATATACTTGAAAATAATACTCACTTGGATCCACTTAAGACGTAAGTACCATCTTATGCGCTTCCCTAAAAGGTTGGGGTAGCGAGCCGCCAATCCTAATAGAGCAGACCTTGGTCTACCAGGGCCAAGACCTTGGAATTGGACACCTGGATTTCTTTANACTTTATTTTCCAATCTAATAGACAAATAAATAATAACTCTCACTGCAATAGTAACTTCATAGCCTATCCCATGTAGACGGTAATCTCCTCCTCAGCTAGTCATCAGATTTTCTCAAACCCCTGCAAAGAAATGCATACATGATTTGTAACACCCCAATAAAATTCCCTTCAATATTATCCCTAATATTGAGTAGGATTGCATGAATAATAGCAATATTGAGTATGATTCATGAATGATAGTTAGAGTTGTGGGAATTTTAGTGTAAGTGTTAATAGGCCTTATATGGGCTCTAAATGGTGGAAATTCTTAATGGGTCTTAAATAGCACTTCATTAGTTATCCTAATGGGCCACATGAGGATAAAAGAAATAACACATCATGTAATGGGCCTTACTTTATATGGGCTTGCAAAAGAATAAAAAAAATGAAATGATGTAGGTGCCAAGGATCTAACCTTGGACCTTAGAGATGTTGTAAGCCTTAAGAAGGCATATGTAACCAATTCACCTAGCAAGGGAGTGCTAATAGGAGGATAAAGAAAATTATAGATAGGTGTAAGGATAAGGGAGATGAAGAGGCACCATGGAGGATGAAGAGTCACCATGGAAGGAAAAGGGTCACCATGGAAAATGAAGAGACATATTCTTCATTTACTATAAGAAGATGAGGAAAGAGAAAAAATGTCATAAGGCATTTTCTCCTCCTTCTCATTGCCGAAACCACCCAAGCCCTTTCTCCATCAAGAAAATTCTCTCCAAGAAGATATAGTGAAGGCTTTGGGTTTGTGAAGCAAAGGAAGAGCCAAGGAGCAAGAAGTTCTTTCTTTCTCCTTCTAGGTGATATATTTTGTTTGGAAATCTTTAGCACAAGAGTAAGACTCCCCTCACCTACAACATAATAGCTTATATACGTTTTGTTTATGTTCTTGTATGATCTTGCGATGTATTGCTAAAAATCGTGAAGTTTTTCCCTATGAGTGGATTTTGGCCAAGCATGGATTTAGGGCCTAGGTTTGTGTTTGAGGCTATCTAATGACTCCAATGTTTTGTTGATGTTAAGTTATGAGTTATGATGAAAAAAAAGATAAAGCAAAAAGACCCTTAAAAGTTTAGGCCAAGGCTCTCAAGAAGCCATAGACTTTTTGACCATAAGAAAATGTTTGAGTTCTTTTTGACTATCTAATAGTTTTTGTTTCCTTGTTAATATTTGTTTGTGGGTTTTATATATATTTTAGGCCATGTTTTCCCACTTAACTTGTTCGGTTAATACCCTAAATATGGGCAAAAAAAGAGTTAAAGATGTCATGTTACTTGCTAATGCTTCCTAGTGTTAGAGTATGTATTATATGTATGTTACTTGTTCGGTATCAATTGCTTTTGTTTTTGTCATTTTCATGTTGATAAGAACCTTAGAAGTATCTGATCAGTTTCTTAAATTAGGTTTTAGGATGGGTTAAGGTCACTACTTCACGTGATAATGTCTCTTGGTAATAGGATATTCAATGTATGCATGTTGTATGAGTTGTAAGATGTTGTGTTGTGTTTTTATGCCATGATAACCCTATCTAAATGTTTTGATAAGTAGAGTATATGATGAATTATGGTTGAATTAAAGGTATCCATGTTTTATTATGCCATGATAGATGAAAAGAAAAAAAAGAGTTAAACATGCCATGTTACTTGCTAACATTTCCTAGTGTTAGAATATATATTATATGCATGCTGTATGAATCAATTGTTCTTGTTTCTTTGTCATTTTCATGTTGATATGAACTTTAGAAGTTTATGATCAGTACCTTAAATTGGGTTTTAGGATGGGTTAAGGTCACTACTTCACTTGATGATGTCTCTTGGTAATAGGATATTCAATGTATGCATGTTGTAAGAGTTGTGTGATGTTGTGTTGTGTTTTTATGCCATGATAACCCTATCTAAATGTTTTTGACCAGTAGAATATATGTTGAATTATGGTGGAATTAAAGGTATCCATGTTTCATTATGCCATGATAGATGAAAAAAAATGGAACAAGTTCCCTAGGTGTATTATCCTTAATTTTAAATTGAACATTATGTGTTTTATGAATCATGAATGATAAGTTGGCATGTTATGAATTTCCTTACCATGAAATTATATTTTCTCCATGCCATGTTCATGCTTGAAAGTTATGATTATATTTATGCTTTGAATGTATGCCATGACATGTATGACATTATGAATAAAAGAATGTCTAAAGAGCAATTTCTAAGAAAAGAAAAGAAATGACGAACGAAATTGCTATGGAAAGAAAAGGAATCATGTATGTTATTTTACTTTATGTATTGGTTTGTACCGGATCTTGAAAAAGTTCCAAGGGGTGGTCTCCTAAGCAAGGCCTCGGTTCTGGCCTACCGTAGCTATCCCTAGGCTAGAGGTTGTTTAGTACCTTAGTAGGTCAGGATTAGCTACCTCGTACTCTACTAAGGGATGCGTGCAAATGATGAATGGGTACATGCCAGGGATCCCAATGATGATGATATGTTAATGTTCAAGTATTATATTATATATATTTTTCAAAGAACATCCTTAATGTTTATGCACATGTTTATGTTTAATGATATTGCATATGCTATGTTTAATATTTATGCACATGTTTATGTTAAATGATATTGCATATGCTATGTTTAATGTTTATGCACATGTTTATGTTTATTGATATTGCATATGCTATGTTTAATGTTTATGCACATGTTAAACATGTGTAATGATATTGCATATGCTATGTTTAATGTTTATGCACATGTTTATGTTTAATGATATTGCATATGCTATGTTTAATGTTTATACACATGATTATGTTTTAAAGATTATGTGAATGTTAGGTGCTTTAAGTATTCACTCATGCCATATGTCCTTAATAACGACACACATATTCATGTTTTAAGTGTTTATGTCATGTGCTTTAGATGCTTAAAGTGTTTATTCATGTTATATGTTTATGTCAAATAATGTTGATTTCTACTTATATGTGATGTACGGATTTTGTGAGTAAGCAAAGAGCTTACTAAGCATTTTATGCTTATAGTCTACCTTCTTATGTTGTAGATCAAACTAAAGGGGAAGCAGCAGGAGGGCATGTGTGTGTGTGGCAGTGACTTGGCAGATCGATCCTATTGTTGTCTTTACTCTTACTTATGGATTTAATATTGCTACTTATAAACTGCATGTGTTAGTTCTTATGGTTACGTTTACTACTTGTTGGAGTTGAAGTTCTTTATGATATACATGCTTAATGTAGAACTATATAATCTCTTGTTAAATATGCTATGCAATGATTCACATGCTTAAAGTAGTTTAGTTAGAAAGAAATTTATCCAATTGCATATGTTCATGATTTAGTATTATTTCCGCTGCTATATTTACGCTTCATATGCAATAATGTACGAAAGAAAAAAAAAGTAATGCGTCGCTCACGTAAGGGGCGGGCGTTACAGTTTGGTATCAGAGCGAAATTGCCATCTCACTACACACACCTCAAGCCTGTATCCTGCCGTTTCCAAGTAAGATCTTACCTTACATGATTTAAGTATGTTTGCTTTATGTTTACTTATGATAGGAATGTTTCTAGACTAACCATACAAGTAGATGTGATACTCTATATGGTCCTAGAACGATAAAGAATGTTTATGACTAAGTATGCAAATACGAAATTATGGAACCATGTTTTTACCTGGGAATGGAAACTTAGGGTAGTACCTTACCTTACCTTATAATGAAAAAGATACAAATGCATGTATATACATGAAAATGATGAAAATGATAAATGATCTTATACTAGCTTATTGTTGTAATATGAGAACAGTATGGCTAGAAGAAGTACTAGAATTAATGATACAGTACCTCAGCCTGACCTGACGCACCTAGTGACAGAACTCCAGCGTCAACTCACCGAGCAGCAGCAGACCATCAACACCTTGATGAATCAGCAAGCAAATACTACCGTTCCATCTGCGAACCAGATAGTGACACCTATAGTGCCTCCGACTCCGCCAGCACCCCCGACAGCCCTGCCACCGGAATGCGATCGGAAGCTTACTTAATCCAGTGGCATAGGCTGAAGCCGGAAACTTTTACGGGTGCTTGCGAATCGTGGGATGCTCAGGCCTGGCTCAAGATGGTAGAGAGTACTATGGAGCTGCTTGACTGGCTGGAGCACGAGAAGGTTAAGTGTGCGTCATTCTGCCTTTCTGACGATGCCAGAATGTGGTGGGAAATGGTCAAGGCCAAGAGACCCGTGATCTAGACGAAATGGACGGACTTCGAATCAGAATTTTATGAGGAGTTCTTCCACATGCGGGTCACCAACAAACACTACGACGAGTTTACGAAATTCCGTCAAGGCGATCTGTCAGTCAGTGAAGATGTCAAGAGATTTAATAGGTTGGCTCGCCTATGTCCCGAGTTGGTCAAGAAGGAGAAAGAAAAGGTCCGCCTGATGCTAAAAATGTTGCGACCCGAGATAGCTCTGAACGTGGCCGGCGGAGTTAACTGACCGCAGACCGCAGAGGAGTTGTTCAGTAGCGCCTTGATCACCGAGCACTATCTGAACAGTATTAATTAGCAGAAGGGGATGCCGATAGAGAACAAGAACCAAGCCAACTCAGGAGGTCCACACACGGGCACCAGCTGGAATGGGAACCGCAACGACAAAAATAAATGGAACAATCCTAAAGGTGGTCCAGCGAACAAGAAGGCCAAGATCAACCCGTGCGCGAAATGTGGAAATAAGCATCTTGGAGAATGTTGCAGAGGTACAAATAAATGCTACACCTGCGAATTGGAAGGACACAAGGCCATCGACTGTCCTATTAAGCCTCAGGCACCACCTCAGCAGCTGATCCAGCACCAGGGTGCCCCTGCCCAACTGCATTATATGCAAGCTGCACTGGAAGGTCCTCAGATAAGTCAAGGCAGATTGGAAGCCCCGCCAGTTACGACGAACGCCAGGGTTTTCTCACTTACCAAGGAGGACGCAGCGAATGTTTCGACGGTTGTTACAGGTCAGATCTTTATTCACAGTCAGCATGCTACTGCATTATTTGACACTGGAGCAATGCATTCGTTTATTTCCATGCCTTACTCTAAGAAGATAGACATACCTCTACAAGTTCTAGACTGTAAATTTCTAACAACCCTGCCTTTGGGAGAAACAATGGCATCCACCCACGTGTTGCGTGCAGCACCAATCAGAATCGCAGGAAGTGATCTCTATTGCGACTTGATAGTACTCGACATGCAAGATTATGATGCAATACTGGGTATGGATTTTCTGAGCAAATACGGTGCTTCTATTGAGTGCCGTAAGCGAAAAGTGGAATTCCAGCCCGAGGCGGAACCTATGTTTGAATTCATCGGAGAGCCAAGGAAGAGAACCGGGAAATTCTTATCGGCTCTAAAGGCGCAAAAGATGCTAGCGAAAGGATACACTAGTTTTCTAGCATATGTGGTCAGCACCACTCAAACAAAGGATCAGAAACTAAGTGATGTCATAGTGGTATGCAATTATCCGGAGGTATTCCCAGATGATCTACCAGGATTGGCCCCGGACAGAGAAATCGAATTTGAGATCGAACTGATTCCTGGCACTAATCCGATTTCCAAGGCACCTTACCGTATGGCGCCAGCTGAGTTGAAGGAGCGTCAAGGACAGCTGCAGGAGTTACTCGACAAGGGTTTTATTCGCCCGAGTCACTCTCCATGGGGAGCTTCGGTACTGTTCGTGAAAAAGAAAGATGGAACTATGCGCCTGTGCATAGATTATTGAGCTCTAAATAATGTGACGATTAAGAACAGGTATCCCCTCCCAAGGATCGATGACCTGTTCGACCAACTAAAGGGAGCTACCATCTTTTTGAAGATCGATCTTAGATCAAGTTTCCATCATGTTAAAGTGAAACCAGACGATATCCCGAAGACGGCTTTCCGGACTAGATACGGACACTTTGAATTCGTTGTCATGCCCTTCGGAGTAACTAATGCTCCCGCCATGTTTATGGACCTGATCAATCGGGTATTCTTGGCATTCCTTGACAAGTTTGTGATCGTCTTCATCAGTGATATCCTCATCTATTCGAGAGATCGAGAAGAGCATGTTGAACACCTGAAGATGGTATTACATATCCTTCGGGAAAAGAAGTTATATGCCAAGTTCTCCAAATGCAAATTTTGGCTCGATCAAGTGGCTTTTCTAGGTCATATTATTTGCAAGGATGGAGTCATGGTGGACCCGAAGAAAATCGAGGTCGTGAGTAACTGGAACAGGCCGAAGAATGCTAGCGAAGTCAGGAGTTTTCTCGGACTAGCGGGCTATTACCGGAAGTTCGTGGAAGACTTCTCCAGAATCGCAGCACCTATGACGGTCCTCACCAGGATGAACCAGAAGTACATATGGATAGAAGAATGGGAGATGAGTTTCTTAGACCTGAAAAGGAGACTTACAAGTGCTCCAATCCTTACACTTCCCAAAGATGACAAGAGCTTCGACATGTACAGCGATGCCTCCAAACTGGGACTCGGAGCTGTACTTATGCACACTGGTAAAGTTATTGCCTATGCCTCTAGGCAACTCAAAGAACATGAAAAGAACTATTCCACTCACAATTTAGAGTTAGCAGTCATGGTATTTGCTCTGAAGGTATGGAGACACTATCTATACGGAGCACAGTGCAAGATATATACAGATCACCAGAGTCTGCGATATTTCTTCACCCAAAAGGACCTTAACATGTGACAACGCAGATGACTCGAACTGGTAAAGGACTATGACTGCAAGATCTTTTATCATCCAGGCAAGGCGAACAAAGTGGCCGATGCACTCAGCAGAAAGTCCAGTGCCGCCTTGATGTCCTTATCAGTATTATCTCGACCGCTGGAAAAGGAAATTGTGAACTACGGAATCGAGATTATTTCCGGACGACTTTCGACCATGGCAATCGTACCGGCACTATTCGACGACATACTAGACAAGCAGAATGATGATCCAAGTCATCAGAAGATCAAGCAGGATATTCTAGAAGGAAAAGGTGAGGGTTTTCATATTGCCAATAACGGAGTAGTATACCATAGGGATCGTCTATGTATCCCTAATGATCTAGAGCTACGCAAGAAGGTACTGGAGGAGGCTCACGAAACCCCTTATTCTATGCACCCGGGATCTACCAAGATGTATCAAGATTTGAAAATGAGATTTTGGTGGCTCGGCATGAAGAGGGACGTAGCTCAGCATGTCAGTACCTGCCTCACCTGCCAGCAAGTTAAAGCAGAGCACCAGAGTCCCGGAGGAGTTCTGCAACCGATCCAAATTCCCAAGTGGAAATGGTTAGACATCTCTATGGATTTCATCTCAGGACTTCCCAGGACCACGAACGGATACGACGCTATATGGGTTATCGTCGACAGATTAACGAAATCGGCACATTTCTTAGCGATCAAGATGACCTATTCAGTCGAGCAACTAGCTCAACTATATGCTAAGGAAATTATCAGACTACATGGTATTCCCAAGACCATCATTTCAGATAGGGATGGTCATTTCACCTCACAGTTTTGGGAATGCGTTCATAAAGCTCTCGGCATGAAGCTGCGATTCAGTACCGCCTTTCATCCTCAGAAAGATGGGCAAACGGAAAGGGTGTAACGCCCGTTTTTTTTTTCTTTCCATAAAGCGGCGTTACGTTAACATGAGTAGGGCAGGTGGACATCATAATGCAACGAAAAACTTTAAACTTACACCTACATGCACCTACTACCATTCCTAACATCATGACATGGGAACTTGGCATATTAACTTCATACTTAGCATCATATCATGTCATACATAGCATCATGTCATACTTAGCATTCATGTCATAGAGTCACATAAGTCACCATTCAAGCACATAAATAGTAAAGGTAAGGTTCTATCATAAGACGAGCAAACAATACATATTGTTTCTTGGCCAAGTCACTACCACACACATGCTTTATTGCCCTCCTGCTGCTTCCTTACTATCCCCTTGCGTGATCTGCGGTATAAGAAAATAAGACTATAAGCACACAGGCTTAGTAAGACTCATTCATACTCACTAAAACCATTCATCACTTAATAACGAGCACATGAAACATTTACATACTTGGTGCTCTACTTAGAACATAAGCATTTATGATCACTTAGCATATATTTGACATGGCATGAACATAAACATAATAAACATTCGTAGCATAGCATAAACCTAAACATGATAAGCATTCGTAGCATGGCATAATACTTGGCATAAACATGACATAATAAACATTCGTAGCATGGCATAATACTTGGCATAAACATGACATAATAAACATTAATAGCATGGCATAATACTTGGCATAAACATAGACATGATAAACATTCGTAGCATGACATAAACATAAACATGATAAATGTTCGTAGCATGACATGATACATGGCATAAACATAAACAGAAAGAGACATTCTTGACATGCATGATACATGGCATAACATAAACATAAAGCATATAACATGGTTCTTAACATAACATGAGCAGAGCATGGTCCTTAACATAACATAAGCATAGCATGGTTCTTAACATAACATAAGCATAGCATGGTTCTTAACATAACATAAGCATAGCATGGTTCTTAACATAGCATAAGCATAGCATGGTTCTTATCATAACATAAGCATAGCATGGTTCTTATCATAACATAAGCATAGCATGGTTCTTATCATAACATGAGCATAGCATGGTTCTTATCATAACATAAGCATAACATGGTTCTTAACATAGCATAAGCATAGCATGGTTCTTATCATAACATAAGCATAGCATGGTTCTTAACATAGCATAAGCATAGCATGGTTCTTATCATAACATAAGCATAAGTGCATATCATGAATGGATGCATGAGTCAAATGCATATACATAAGGATGCTTAACTTTTAAAATCATACTTTTAAATACTTAAACATAATCATAACATCGTTGGGGGTCCCCGGCTTGTACCACATACGTACATCATAAGCGCACATCCCTAAGTAAATACGAGGTAGCGAGCCCCGACCTACTAGGGTAAGGACAGCATAGTCGAGAGTCCCAGAACCGGAGCGTTCTTAAGGTGCCCATCCCTGTTGCACAGCTTCGGTAGTGCCAGAACCGTGGACAGCATAGTTGGTAGTCCAGAACCGGGGCGTTCTTAAGGTGCCCATCCCTTAGACCCATACTTCGGTCCGGTACAAGCCCATTCATAAAGTAAAATACTTCATATGCTTCATCATTCATACATCATGGCATGCATCTTTATTCATAAAACATGACATGCATCTTCATTCATAAACATAACATATGTAACGACCCGGCCCGTCTACCGGCCCATTTATCGGTCTCATGACCGTCGTACCGTCGTACTGTCGACCATCGACCGTGCCGTTATTCATAAATATGGCATGCATCTTTATTCATAAAACATAGCATGTACTTTCATTCATAAACATAACATGCATCTTCATTTATAAACATAACATGCATCTTCATTCATAGAACATGACCTACTTACATAAACATCATTCTTATTTCTAGTGCTTGCATGATCATGGCATATAAGGTAAGCATTGCATTATATTCATTGAACATGACATGTTTACATAGGCAATCATCCTAATCCATAGAGTTTGCATGATCATGATATATAAGGTAAACATGGCATTTCATACATAAGCATGGTATTCATCCCAAGCATACATAAGTAGGACTTCCATAAACATACTACCTACCATTCAAGTACATGGCATAGAACACATGACATTCATAAATAAACCCTATTAAGCATGGCATCCAACCATAAACATAAAACATAAAACATGGTGCTTAGGGTTAGGGGT
Organism: Boesenbergia rotunda; assembly: GCA_024364735.1. Classification (NCBI taxonomy): domain Eukaryota; kingdom Viridiplantae; phylum Streptophyta; class Magnoliopsida; order Zingiberales; family Zingiberaceae; genus Boesenbergia; species Boesenbergia rotunda. Next base: position 262,658 of record JAGFNQ010004360.1, read on the forward strand.
ATAGGTAACTTAATTTCTACCACATGCTTGAACCTTTATATATACTTCATAAATAAGTATAAATCATCATTCTTCAAACCCCAACTCCTCCCAAATCCTATTTACCTTGCTTGGCCGAAACCTATAAGGAAGGGTTCCATCATTCAATTAACATGTAAGATAACATAAGGTAAAGAACAACCATATATTACCTATAAGGCCATGGGAAGCATTAGGGCTCATGATTAGGGTTATCCCTAACCTTTAGCCCTCCTTCTCAGGGCTGGCTGAAACCCTACAAGGCCATGGGTGCATGGAAAAATTCCATAAAATCCCCAATCAAACATTAAACACCAACCATACCCTACCATAGGAGCCATTAGACCCCTTACTTGAGGTAAGCCCTAACTTCTTGCCCTAGAACCCTCTTGGCCGAAACTTACAAGGGTCACAAGACCTTGTGAAAATTCACACAATTCACTTTAAACCTCCTTTTTAATCATGGGGATACCCAAAGTACATACTTGAAAGGTTAAGCCCTTGCCTAACCAAAGAATCATGGTGAGAGTCCCAAACCCTAAGGGGTCTTTAGGGTACTCCAAAAATTCCCCAAAAATTATATTTATTCCATATTCATCATGATAACACATTAGAAAACATGATTTAGATTTTTAACATCATTTTGGACCAAAATCCTATGGTGGCCGAATATGATAGTGTCCAAAACCATAGTTTTCTCAACATCAAACTCAAAACCAACTTTATATCATGCTAAAAATCACAAGAAACTATTATACCACAGGTGAAGGAGTCTTACCTTGGTTGATCTTGATTATAGACCTTAGATTTGGGAGAAGGATGAAGATCTTGTTGCTTCTTAACTACCCCTAGCCTTTGTACCCTTGTAAAAGCCTTGGATCTTGGTGATGGAGCCTTAGGTGAACTTTTCCAAGGGAGAATCCCCTCTTGGGATTTCGGCTAGAATGAGGGAGGAGGAAGAAGAAAGTAACTCCCATGCCCCCTCTTTATAACACATTAAGGAGGGTAAGTGAAGAGTCATGGTGTCTCTTCATTTTCCTTAAGCCTTAACCATAATCCATTTCATTTCCTCATAGCACTCCCTTGCTAGGTGAATTGGTTAGAGTATGCATGGTTATACAAGAGGTCCAAGGTTCAATCCTTGGTGCATGCACTAATTTTTTTATTTTATTTTCTATTATTTCGAAAATTCCTTAAAAATTCCCCCATAATTATGCTAAAATTCCTAATTAAAATTCTTTTATATTTATATTAAATTCAACCTAATTAAAACCCATTTTTGGAGCCCATATAAGGCCCATTAGTACTTAACTTCTCAATTTAAATAGGAAACCATGCTAAAACTCACCCATAATCATACTAATATTCCTAATTAAAATCCATTTATATTTATATTAAATTCTACCTAAAATCCACTAATAATCATGGTACTAGAAAAGCCCATATAAGGCCCATTAGTACTTAGTTTCTCAATTTAAATGAGAAAAATCATGAATTTCTAGGCCAAGGTTCGTACTAATATCTCTAGGTCCCTCGGAAAATTATCTGGACATGATCAATATTTTAAAGAAAATATTGAGAGAATTTTCCGGGTCGTTACAAAGGGTGAACCAGGTACTGGAAGATATGTTACGAGCTTGTGCCTTGGATTTCAAAGGGAGCTGGTGCCGATATTTATGCTTAGCGGAGTTTGCTTATAATAATAGCTACCAAGCTACTATCGGAATGACACCTTATGAAGCTCAGTATGGGAGGAGATGTAGATCTCCAATCTGTTGGTACGAAGGAGGCGAAAAGAAAGAGATGGGACTCCAGACGGATTTCATCGACGACACCACCCGAGCTATACAGAATATCCGCCAAGGAATAGAGACTGCTCAGAGCCAACAGAAGAATTATGCGGATCAACGACGTAGGCCTTTGGAATTCGATGTCGGGGATTTGGTGTTCCTCCGAGTGGCTTCTATGAAAGGAGTAATGAGATTCGGGAAGAAAGGAAAGTTAAGTCCACGCTATGTGGGACCATATAAGATCCCGAACAGAATTGGCAAGGTGGCTTACGAGCTCGACCTACCTCAGGAGATGTCATCAATCCACAACGTGTTCCATGTATCGATGCTCAAGAAATATATTCCCAATGCAGACCAAGTGATGGAGCCGCAGGTCGTACAAATCCAGGAGGACCTGAGTTATGAAAGCAAACCCATACAGATCCTGGATCGGGATGTCAAGAGACTGAGGAACAAAGATGTAACCTTAGTCAAGGTCTTGTGGCAAAGTCAACAATCTGAAGAAGCTACCTGGGAACGCGAGGACGATATGAAACAAAAGATTCCGGAGTTATTTTAAGTTCGAGGATGAACTTTCCAGAAGGTATGGAGAATTGTAACACCCCACTAAAATTCCCTTCAATATTATCCATAATATTGAGTAGGATTGCATGAATAATAGCAATATTGAGTATGATTCATGAATGATAGTTAGAGTTGTGGGAATTTTAGTGTAAGTGTTAATAGGCGTTATATGGGCTCTAAATGGTGGAAATTCCTAATGGGTCTTAAATAACACTTCATTAGTTATCCTAATGTGCCCCATGAGGAAAAAGAAATAACACATCATGTAATGGACCTTACTTTAGATGGGCTTGCAAAAGAATAAAAAAAATGAAATGATGTAGGTGCCAAGGATCTAACCTTGGACCTTAGAGATGTTGCAAGCCTTGAGAATGCATATGGAACCAATTCACCTAGCATGGGAGTGCTATTAGGAGGATAAAGGACATTGTAGATAGGTGTAAGGATAAGGGAGATGAAGAGGCACCATGGAGGATGAAGAGTCACCATGGAAGGAAAAGGGTCACCATGGAAAATGAAGAGGCATATTCTTCATTTACTATAAGAAGATGAGGAATGAAAAAAATGCCATAAGGCATTTTCTCCTCCTTCTCATTGCCGAAACCACCCAAGCCCTTTCTCCATCAAGAAAATTCTCTCCAAGAAGATCTAGTGAAGGCTTTGGGTTTGTGAAGAAGAGCCAAGGAGCAAGAAGTTCTTTCTTTCTCCTTCTAGGTGATATATTTTGTTTGGAAATCTTTAGCACAAGAGTAAGACTCCACTCACCTATAACATAATATCTTATATACGTTTTGTTCATGTTCTTGTATGATCTTGCAATGTATTGCTAAAAATCGTGAAGTTTTTCCCTATGAGTGGATTTCGGCCAAGCATGGATTTAGGGCATAGGTTTGTGTTTGAGGCTATCTAATGACTCCAATATTTTCTTGATGTTAAGTTATGAGTTATGATGAAAAAAAAAGAAGAAGCAAAATGACCCTTAAAAGTTTAGGCCAAGGCTCTCAAGAAGCCATAGACTTTTTGGCCATAAGAAGATGTTTGGGTTCTTTTTGACTATCTAATGGTTTTTAATTCCTTGTTAATCTTTGTTTGAGGGTTTTATATATATATTAGGCCATGTTTCCCCTCTGAACATGTTCGGTTAATACCCTAAATAAGGGCAAAAAAAAGAGTTAAAGTTACTAGCTAATGCTTCCTAGTGTTAGAGTATGTATTATATGTATGTTACTTGTTCAGTATCAATTGCTTTTGTTTTTGTCATTTTCATGTTGATAAGAACCTTAGAAGTTTCAGATCAGTTTCTTAAATTAGGTTTTAGGATGGGTTAAGGTCACTACTTCACGTGATAATGCCTCTTGGTAATAGGATATTCAATGTATGCATGTTGTATGAGTTGTAAGATGTTATGTTGTGTTTTTATACCATGATAACCCTATCTAAATGTTTTGATCAGTAGAGTTTATGATGAATTATGGTTGAATTAAAGGTATCCATGTTTCATTGTACCATGATAGATGAAAAGAAAAAAAAGAGTTAAACATGCCATGTTACTTGCTAACATTTCTTAGTGTTAGAATATATATTATATGCATGTTGTATGAATCAATTGTCCTTGTTTCTTTGTCATTTTCATGATGATATGAACTTTAGAAGTTTATGATCTGTACCTTAAATTTGGTTTTAGGATGGGTTAAGGTCACTACTTCACTTGATGATGTCTCTTGGTAATAGGATATTCAATGTATGCATGTTGTAAGAGTTGTGTGATGTTGTGTTGTGTTTTTATGCCATGATAACCCTATCTAAATGTTTTTTACCAGTAGAATATATGATGAATTATGGTGGAATTAAAGGTATCCATGTTTCATTATGCCATGATAGATGAAAAAAATGGAACAAGTTCCTTAGGTGTATTATCCTTAGTTTTAAATTGAACATTATGTGTTTTATGAATCATGAATGATAAGTTGGCATGTTATGAATTTCCTTACCATGAAATTATGTTTTCTCCATGCCATGTTCATGCTTGAAAGTTATGATTATATTTATGCTTTGAATGTATGCCATGACATGTATGACATTATGAATAAAAGAATGTCTAAAGAGCAATTTCTAAGAAAAGAAAAGAAATGACGAACAAAATTGCTATGGAAAGAAAAGGAATCATGTATGCTATTTTACTTTATGTATTGGCTTGTACCGGATCTTGAAAAAGGTCTAAGGGGTGGGCTCCTAAGCAAGGTCCCGGTTCTGGACTATCGTAGCTGTCCCTAGGCTAGAGGTAGGCTAGTACCTTAGTAGGTTGGGATTAGCTACCTCGTACTCTACTAAGGGATGCGCGCAAATGATGAATGGGTACAAGCCAGGGATCGCATTGATGATGATATGTTGATGTTCAAGTATTATATTATATATATTTTTCAAAGAGCATCCTTAATGTTTATGCACATGTTTATGTTTAATGATATTGCATATGCTATGTTTAATGTTTATGCACATGTTTATGTTTAATGATATTGCATATGCTATGTTTAATGTTTATGCACATGTTTATGTTTAATGATATTGCATATGCTGTAACGACCCACCCCGTCTACCGGCCCATTTACTGGTCCTCACGACCGTCGTACCGTCGACCATTGACCGTGCCGTTACTCATACTAGGTCTTCCCACCTCTGGGTGTGGATTTTTGCCTTCCTAGGATTCGAAACCTAGACCCAGGCTTAAATCTAGTTCTTTATGAATCCTGAATACCAATTGAGCTATAGTATTCAGGATTCATAAAGAACTAGATTTAAGCCTGGGTCTAGGGTTCGAATCCTGGGAAGGCAAAAATCCACACCCAGGGGTGGGAAGACCTAATATGAGTAACGGCACGGTCGATGGTCGACGGTACGACGGTACGACGGTCGTGACGATCGGTAAATGGGCCGGTAAATGGGCCGGTAGACGGGCCGGGTCGTTACAATAAAAAGGTGCCTTTTATTGTAATGACCCGGCCCGTCTACCGGCCCATTTATCGGTCCTCACGACCGTCGTACCGTCGTACCATCGACCATCGACCATGTCGTTACTCATACTAGGTCTTCCCACCCCTGGGTGTGGATTTTTGCCTTCCCAGGATTCGAACCCTAGACCCAGGCTTAAATCTAGTTCATTATGCACAAGATTACGTTTTAAAGATTATGCGAATGCTAGGTGCTTTAAGTATTCACTCATGTCATATGTCCTTAATAACGACACACATATTCATGTTTTAAGTCTTTATGCTTATGTGCTTTAGATGCTTAAAGTGTTTATTCATGTTATATGTTTATGTCAAATGATGTAGATTTCTACTTATATGTGATGTATGGATTTTGTGAGTAAGCAAGGAGCTTACTAAGCATTTTATGCTTATAGTCTACCTTCTTATGTTGTAGATCAATATAAAGGGGAAGCAGCAGGAGGGCATGTGTGTGTGTGGCAGTGACTTGGCAGATCGATCCTACTGTTGTCTTTACTCTTACTTATGGACTTAATGTTGCTACTTATAAACTGCATGTGTTAGTTCTTATGGTTACGCTTACTACTTGTTGGAGTTGAAGTTCTTTATGATATACATGCTTAATGTAGAACTATATACTCTCTTGTAAAATATGTTATGCTATGATTCACATACTTAAAGTAGTTTAGTTAGAAAGAAATTTATCCAATTGCATATGTTCATGATTTAATATTATTTCCGCTGCTATATTTACACTTCATATGCAATAATGTACGAAAGAAAAAAAAAGTAACGCGTCGCTCACGTAAGGGGCGGGCGTTACATGATTAGTGATATCCGTATCTACTCACTAGTTACCGGTAGATAACACCGCTAAACATGTTGCAACGACAAAAGAAAAAGATATACCTGAATCATTCCTCTAACGGTGGGGGCAATCCGCTTTCCAATGCCCAAACTGCTTGAACGTGAAGTACTTGCCTTTCGTCTTCTTCACGTGACTCTGAGGTCCCTGTAATCCTGCTACTTTCTTTGCTCGAACTTGTTTCTTCTTCTTCTTACCTTCCAGTTTAGAAGTAGAAACCCATTGAGAAATGAAAGTCTGTGAACTCTAAGGAGAAAACTCTTCTGCCGCCTTGAGTTCTGTCAGAAGTTCCACCACGAATATGCATGTTTGTTCATATTGTAGCTTAGGCGAAACTTCTCAAAACTCTTTGGTAGAGATTGGAGGATGAGATCGACTTGGGTTTCCCCATCGATTTCTGCTCCAAGGATTTCCATCTCCTTTAGCCAAGCCATCATTTTGAGAATATGTTCCCTTATGGGCATCCCCTCGATCATGATGGTCATCGTCAAGTTCTTCATGACCTGTTGCCTAGCGACCCGATTATAATGCCCGAAAAGTTCGTCGAGTTTGGATGTTTTATCACTGGTAATCCAAGAAGCCTGATGTTGATGACTCTGAGTCATCTTATCTGCTTCTAACCACTACCTAAAATATTACATCTCCTCTTCATCATTAATCACGGTAGGCTTTTCAGCACAGAACTCGACAAGATCACACTTGGATTTCTTGGCAGTTTCCATAAAGTCCAGGATTAATTCCCAATCGTTATTATTAGGGGCATTAAGTTCGTTTTCCCTTAGAATTAAATCAAGTGGGTCTAGATGTTGGATCGAGAGAACCGATAGAGGGGGGGTGAATATCGGAAATCGTTCGGATTTATGGAAAAAGAAATTGCACAGCGGAAGATAAGAGCAAACACGCGAACACAGTAATTTTTACTTGGTTCGGAGCCTAGGTCAACTCCTACTCCAAGGCCCACGATCGTTGATCGTTTACTTTGGGCAATTCTATATGAGGCGTAAAATCAGTTTACAAATATAGATTACAGAATAAGTGCAGTAAACTTAACAAAAAGGAAACTCTTCTTTTACCGACGTCCGATGTAGGTTGTCTTTTTCGGAGCAGCGGGACGTCGTCGGCTCGAGTTGGGAGGTTTCCGGAGCGAGGCGTGAGAGCAGAAGTGCGTAGAAGCGTTGATTGAAAGTGTTGTGTGAAGCTTGGGGTCGAGGGCCCTTTATATAGGGCCTGGGGGCGCCCCCCACATGTCACACGATCCATCTCCAGCGCGGTCAACATCTGATCCCTTCAAAAACGGGATTAGACCTTAACCGGGGTGCCCGGAGCGCTGGGGGCGCCCGGGTTGACCGGGTCAAACTTTATCCCTTGGCTTCGCTTGGCTTGAGCTTCGATGACTTGCTGTTGGGGTGCCGGGGGTGCTGGGGGCGCCCGGGGCGCTGGGTGCGCCCGGGAGCAGCGGGGGCGCCCGGGAGCACCGGGGCGCCCGGGAGTTGAACTGTCGAAGCTTGCTTTGCTTTCTTGTGTTTTGTGTTTACCTTGGGGGCGCCCGGGACACTCCGGGCACCCTGGTCAGCTGTTGCCTCATTCCTTTGAGGCTCTCTGAGCTGCAGACACACGTTCCTTCGGTCCTGCATCCAGGGTTAGTCCAAAACACAATAAAACAATAAAATATTAGTTTATACAGCCTTAGCTATCTTGGTTCTGACTTTGGGTCTCCAAAATAGAACCCTAGGTTGAACCGACGCCTACTGTTCCCTCGACGGAGAACGCGTCCTCACCTACTCCTCTCAGGAGAATGTACCTGATGCCAACCGCTCCTTTGGTTGGACTTTTACCTGGCGGTCCTTTGCTAGGTCTTAGATGCCGAGCTGTCCTTCGCCCGGTGCCTAACATTCCTTCGCTAGGGCTTCAGTCCCAAGCTGTCCTTCGCCTTGCGCCTAGCAGTCCTTCGCTAGGGCTTTTCACTCTGGCATTCCTTCGCCAGTGCCTAGCAGTCCTTGGCTAGGGCTTTTCACTCTGGCATTCCTTCGCCAGTGCCTAGCAGTCCTTCGCTAGGGCTTTTTACTCTGCACTCAAGTGACATGTTAGATAACAAGTAAGACTTAACTTTTGAACCCTGTTGCCATTATCAAAACACAGGTTTGACTTTGTTGCTTTCTGCACCAACAATCTCCCCCTTTTTGATTTATGGCAACCCTAGTTCAAAAAGTTTGTAACGCCCGCCCTTATATCTACTCTCGGGGCGGGGTTACGTAATAATTTATCACTACTTATTTTTTTTCCATCTTCTAGCATGGCATTAAAACAACAATGCAAGGGCTAAGAATTGAGCATGCTTGTTTAACTATCAAAGTCATTCTATAACATTATGATATCACTAGTAATGTAACTCATAACATAATCAAGTATAAGAGTCCTCCAAGGTAAACACTATCATGCCATGTCAATCCTAATCACTAACACTTATTGTCAAGGGAACATAAACATAAACATAAACATAAATATGTAGATATAGAAGTCTTTCTTTCCCGAGACACCACCCCACACATCTTCAGCCTTCCTGCCTCTTCCTTTAGTTCATGTGTTCCTTACCTTTATCTGCAGCATAAGACAACACATAACTAGTAAGCATAAAAGCTTAGTAAGGATCCGGTCCTACTCGCAAAATCCATACGAAAGCATACAGCATGGGTACATAACAAGACATAAGCATGAGTTCATCATAGCATACTAAACATCAAGTTTCTAAGCATGCAGCATATAGAATTTTAAGCATACCTATCACATGCAATAAATGTTTTTCAAAACAGTTCCATAATGGTATTACTTAAAAATACATCCATATCATATTGGGCCATGTTGTGTACCAACTATCGCGCGGAACTATTGCGCGTTCCCTAATGAATTGGGGTAGCGAGCCACCAATTAATTAGAGCAGGACCCTTCCGTCCTACCGGAGCCATGACCTTACGTTAACATGCACCCCGGATTTGTTTAACGACCCCCTTACGAGTCGGATACACAACTTCAAAAGTAAAATACTTATCATGCTTTTACATATATGCTAAGGAGTACTCCAAATCACTTCTTACAGGACACACCACTCTTCAAGGGTGCTCATGATCCCGTAGGGACACACCACACAACATAAGGGGTGCTCTTGATCCCATACTTAGTAGAGTATCCGTTCAAGCATTTTAACATATCACATGCAATTTCATAAGTGTGCCCCATGGGCTATAAGACATGCTCATATATACATCATAATTCAACCACTTAACATACTTTAGATCTGACAAGATTTGGTCACATAGATCATACTCATATCATAGGAAGTGGTAGCATGCTAACAATTAAGATTTCAATCAGATATCTCATTTAAACACCTCATGCATAAACATATCATAGCATTCTAACAATCAAGGTTTCAAATCAACCATTCCATTTAACACCACATGCATATACATATAATCATCCCCAAACATACACATATCTCATAGGGTAGTTTGACCTTCACAAACCCTAATCTTAAGGGGTTGGCCGAATATCATAGAGTGGGGAAAAATTAGGGCTTTTGCATTGATCATTCACACAAGCAATTATACAAACACCTTGTATACAATATCATACCATACACTAAGCATGAATATATTCTAGGATAATTCAACCCTCCTTAACCCTACTTCCATGCTTTGGGCCGAGACCCTTACAAGGACAAAACCTTAGGTTTTGTTCACCACATTTTGAAGGATACAACATACACATATACCCTAGGTTCCAAGGGGTCTACACATGTAACAAGAAGTAACCCCAAAGCAACCCTAAACCCTAATCCCTCTAGGGTTGGCCGAAACTTGTAGGGTAGGGAAGAAGTTGGATTTTTTTTGTAGCCAAACATTTATACAAACCCATTGTCTACACCATCATATATTACACTAATCATAAAATATATCCTAGAGAAATTCAACTCTTAAACCCTTAAACCCCTTACCTTGGCCGAAACCTACCAAGGGTGAAAACCCTAGTTTTTGTACTTAACATCATGAAGAAAAATCCACCTACATGTATACCCTAAGTCTCAAGGTCTTCTCATGCTCAAGGAAAGAACCAAGGCTTCCCTTAAAGGTGTTGGCCAAAACTTACAAAAGGAAAAACACCCATTTTCGAAACCAATAAGAGCATGGCAATCACACAATAATAATTACACTGCAGGCGAGGGGATACTTACATCCTTTCGCTTGAATTTCTTCTTCTCTTAAGATCTTAAGGTACCCTTGAAGAAGAAGAAAATGAGAGTTTCCTTGTTAGCCTTCTTTAGCAACCTTGGCCCTAGTAGAGGGCAAGAACCTTCAATGGTTTCCTTTCTCCTTCCAATTCTCTAGGGTTAAAACCCTAGGGTTCACTTTTTTTTTCGAAAATGAAAGGGAAGAAGTAGAAGGGGATTTCAGTGATGAGAGGGAGGAAGAAGAAGAAGAAGAGGAAGTTATTCCAACTTCCCTTTCCCTATTTATACTTTTCTCATGAAGAGACATGTCTCTTCACTTCCCTCGATTCAACAAGAATGTTTCTTATTCTCTCTACAAGAAACATTGCTTGGTTCATTGGTTATGACATGGTGAGTGCAACTAGGAGGTTCAAGGTTCAATCCTTGCTTCCTCCTTTTTATCACATTTTGCACTAATCCATATCAAAGCCCATTAAGCCAAGCTCATCATGAAATTTCATAATATTAATAATATTTCATGAATCCATAATTTTTCATAAGATTAATAATATTTCATGAATTTCATACTATTTCATATTCATGAATTCATAATATTTCCTAATATTCCATGATAATATTTCATAAATTTCATAATATTTCATATTCATGAATTCATAATATTTTTTAATATCCATGATAATATTTCATGAATTTCATAATATTTCATGTTCATGAATTCATAATATTTTCTAATATCCATGATAATATTTCATATCATTCTATATGAGAAAATTTTGGGACGTTACAAAGTTAAGTTTAATCAAAAAGCATAAAAATTTGTTCCCTCCCCCTGGAGGGAATCTCCCCCTAGATTTTTCTAAACTTCGTGGGGTTCTAAGTTTTTAAAAAACTTTACTTAGAATGATTTTGTACTTTGAAAACTTAAGTTTAGGTACTTTGGAAATCTTTTGATAACTTAAGTTTTAAAAGTACATAGAGGAGTTTTTGAAAGCATGAGTTTAGAGTACTTTAAAAAATTTGAAGCCTTAAGTTTAAAGTATTCAAAAGTTTTGAAAACTTTAAGTTAAGTACTTAGTAGGATTTAAGTACATAATAAACTTTGAAACAATTTAAGTACTTAGTAAATTTTGAAAAAATTCAAGTACTTAGTAAATTTTGAAAAACTTAAGCTTAAAGTACTTATGGAAGTTTTGAAAAACTTAAGCTTAAAGTACTTATAAAACTTAGTACTTTTGAATAACTTCAAGACGTTTTAATAAACTTAAGTACTTAATAGAGTTTTTTTTAAAACAAAAACTTAACTACTTCTAGAAAAGTTTTTGAAAAGCTTTGAAAAGTAGCTAACTTTTTGAAATTTTTTTTTGAGATTTTGAAAAAATTTGAACTCTCTCCTTTCCTATCTCTCCCCCTTTGCCATATATCAAAAACAGATAGATATAGCAGAAATTAAATTGCATAAAAGAATTAACTTTCATAAAAAATATTCGTATGATTTTGCTGTACTGAACCAATACTTAGACCAAATCAGTTAATTTTCTCTTGTAGGGACCTGTCTAACCCATTTAGCTACTTACTAACTATTATAAGCAATAGTTTTTGCTAGGGTTAGTCAAGTTAAGTGTTTCTGTTCAAGTTAGATTTTCTAAACTTGACACTTAACTTGATTGCTGTATAAGTTGTTTTTAGTCCCCCAATTACTGCAGATGCACTGACTTAAAGCATCTTGAATTAAGGCAAAGACCTAAGCATCTCAACCCTTTCTAGGTTATCAATCAAAAGTACCCTAAGGTGCTTGTGAGATGCTGGATTCTAAATCTATAGGTGCATGCAGTTCTAGGGTTAGGGCCTAGGCTAAGTCCATTTGCGAAAAATCCCTAGTTTTGAAAGGGGGTAGTTTTGAAAAAATACTAAGTCCGAAAAGATTTTAAAACAAACTGAAAAAAACAACAGTTTTTTTTCAAAAATCTTTTAGAAACTGATTTTAAAATTAAAATAAAAAATAAAAGTAGAGTTAATCTATTCTACAGAGCACAATCCTAACTGCCTTCTTAGTGAGCTGAACTCAGACTCATGTAAGGGTTTTGTGAATATATCAGCTAAGTTGGATTTTGAGTCTATATGTTTAAGTACTATCTCACCCCTGGCTACATGGTCTCTTACGAAGTGATGTTTAACTTCTATGTGTTATGTTCTGGAATGTTGGATTGGGTTCTTCGTTAGATTAATTGAACTTATATTGTCAATAAATACTTGAGTTTGGGTGTAGTTGAGCTGGAAGTCCTTAAGAGTGTGCATCATCCATAAAAGTTGTGCTACACACTCTCCTAAGGCTACATACTCAGCTTCAGTTGTGGACAGAGCCACACAGTGTTGTTTTCTGCTACACCAACTTACTAGACTATTTCCTATCAGTTGACAGCTTCCACTTGTGCTCTTTTTATCTAATTTACAACCAGCATAGTCAGAATCCGAGTATCCTGACAAATTGCAGGTTGAGGTTCTAGGATACCAGATCCCTACATTTAGGGTGCCCTTTACATATCTTAGTATTCTTTTTAGGGCTGCTAAGTGCGTTTCCTTAGCACAGGTTTGATATCTAGCACACATCCCTACAGTAAAAAGAATGTCAGGTCTGCTGGCTGTAAGGTACAGTAGACTACCTATCATACTTCTATACAATTTGAGGTCTACTGGCTTACCATCAGGGTCATTATCTATTTTTACATTAGTGGCCATGGGGGTATTTATGCTTTTAGAGTTATCCAATTTAAATTTCTTTACTAACTCTTTAGCATATTTGAATTGATGGACGTAGTTTCCATCTCTAGTTTGTTTGATTTGTAGTCCTAGGAAAAAGGTAAGCTCACCAACTAAGCTCATTTCAAATTCATTTTCCATTATCTTGACAATCTCTTTTAGGAAGTTTGTGTTGGTGTATCCAAAGATTATATCATCAACGTAAATTTGGGCAATAAATATATCTTTTCCTAGGGTTTTAATAAATAAGGTTGAGTCAATTTGTCCTTATTTAAATTCTTTAGAGGTTAAGTAAGTTGATAAATGTTCATACCAAGCCCTAGGTGCTTGTTTTAACCCATATAGTGCTTTAGTTAATTTGTAAACGTGGTCAGGTTTGTCTAAGTCCTCAAACCCAGGGGGTTGTCCTACATAAACTTCTTTTTTAATGAATCCATTTAGGAAGGCTGACTTTACATCCATTTGGTATAGCTTAAATCCTTTATGGGATGCAAAGGCTAACAACATTCTAATGGACTCAAGTCTGGCTACTGGGGCATATGTTTCATCGTAATCTAATCCCTCTACTTGGCTGAATCCCTTAGCTACTAAGCGGGCTTTATTTCTAACTATTTCTCCTTGATCATTTAGCTTATTCCTAAAGACCCACTTAGTGTCTATGATGGATTTGCCTTCAGGTTTAGGCACTAGTTCCCAGACTTGGTTCCTCTCAAATTGGGCGAATTCTTCTTGCATAGCTATGATCCAATCAGGGTCAAGTAGGGCTTCATCTATAGTTTTGGGTTCTATTTTTGATATCATAGCTATTTGACTAAGGTTTCTATAGGAGGATCTAGTCCTGACTCCTAGAGTTGAATCACCCACAATTTGATCGATTGGGTGACTAAGTCTGGGTTTCTTGGTTCTCCTAGAACTTGGTTCAGCCTCAGGTCCGGCTGGTCGGTTTGGTTCACTATTTGATTCGACTCTTTGGGCTGGTTCATTTGTTGGTTCAGTTGACTCATTAATTGGTTCAATAGTTAGTTCGTTTAAGGATTCAATTAAGGGTTCACTAGTTTGTTCATTATTTTCTTGATCAGAATTTGATGAAGTTAGGTCTGGATTATCAGATGTTGAGTTGACTTCTTCATCAAATATTAAGTTAGTTATTTCTTCAATTTTCTTAGTTTATTTGTTGTAAACTATATAGGCTCTACTTGTGGTTGAGTATCCTAGGAAGATACCTAGGGTTGATTTGGATTGAAATTTCCCTAAGTAGTCTTTGGTGTTTAGGATATGAACTTTGCATCCAAAGACCCTTAGGTAGTGTAGATTTGGGAGCCTATGGTAGTACAGTTCATAGGGTGTTTTGTTGTGTCGCTTGTTAATCAGAACCCTATTTTGGATGTAACATGTCGTACTAATCGCTTCTGCCCAATATTGGTTTGCTAAGCTAAATTTGTTGAGTATAGCCCTAGCGGCTTCGTGTAAGGTTCTATTCCTTCTTTCGACTATCTTATTTTGTTGGGGGGTTCTAGGACATGAAAATTCATGTAAATACCCATTGACTTTACAGAATTTCTCGAACTGTTGATTTTCAAATTCTCCCCCGTGGTCACTCCTAAGTCTTTTAACTTTGGTGTCGTTTTGATTTTCAATTAATTTACAGAATTCATTAAATAGGTTTAGGGTTTCATCTTTGGTTTTTAGAAACCTAACCCAGGTGAATCTAGAATAATCATCAACTATTACTAAGCAGTATCGATTTCCGCTTAGTGACTTGGCTCCATGTGAATCAAATAGGTCAAGGTGCAGGAGCTCAAGTGTGGATTGAGTTAGGTCAGATTGGATTAGTTTGTGATTAGATTTGGTTTGTTTACCTTGATTACATGATTCACATATTAAGTTTCCATGATTTTTAATTTTAGGTATACCTTTAATTAGTCCAAGTTGGGTGATTTTTGAGATAGTTCTTAAGTTAGTATGACCTAGTCTCCTATGCCAGAGGTTTGATTGTTCTAACTAAGTTAACATACATTTGGGTACTAGGGGAAGGTTTATAGTGTATACATTATTTTTCCTAGTGCCCTTAAGCATGATTTCTGAGTCTTGTACATTTCTAATAAGGCAGTTAGAGTTGTTGAAGGTGACTATATAACCAGAATTACATAACTGACTTATGCTAAGCAAGTTAAAATTGAAGTTTTCAACCAAGAGAACTTTCTTAATAACAAAATCAGATTTAAGTTCAATATTACCTGACCCAATTACCTTTAGGGTAGCATTGTTGCCAAATGCTACTGAGCCTAGGTTCTTGAACTTGAGTTTGGTGAATTTCAATTTATCTCCAGTCATGTGTCTGGAGCAACCGCTATCCAACATCCATTGGTCCAAATCTTTATGTTCCTACACATAAAGAGTTTTGTTGATTTGGATCCAACTAGAGTCAGGAATAGCTTAAATTGATTTTTACTACCTAGTCTGTCTCACCCAAATCTAGGGTTTTCAATCACGTTAGCCTTATAGGTTTTGTAAGATAGGTTTTGATAAGTAAAATTATTTTGAGAAATTATTATTTATTTTGAAAATCTTAATTATTTTTTGAAAATATTTCAATTTATTTTGAAAGGAGATGTTTGAATCTATACTTAACTGAAAATTATGTTAGATTTGAATTTTACAAAAAGTAATTTGAATTTGAAATTCAAAAATTGGCTTCCAGGTCTTGGCGAGGCACTAGGCCTTCTTTGGCCGTAGCCTTATTGGATCATCAACTCTTTCCTTGACAAAGCCGTTTAATGAAATTTCATTTTCAAAATTAATTTTTGAAAAAGTTCTGGTCTAACTAGTTTGGATTTTGGATCGGTAGCTTCGGCTAGTTTCACCAGTCTAAAGAGACCAAGTGAACTTGATCTTATTAGAATTGGTTTCCCTAACGTACTATCATCTCACCTCCACCCAATACTATGTTTTCAAATTTCAGTTAAGTTTGTTCAATCCTTATACTAACCTAAGTCTAAGCATGGTAAATTGCAGAAATTTAAATAAACAATCAATCAGGCAAATTGCAAGAATTAAATTCTATTTAACAATAAAAATAGTTTTTAACTTGGCTCCCCCTGGACTATAGCCACGATAATAATTAGGCAAGATGTGAATCATGTCCTTGGGGATCCAATACTGATTTGATCCAGTTGATTTGTTCAGGTACAGTTTAGGTACCCATGCTTGAACTTTACCTTTGGACTGATTCAATACAGCAAAATAAGATCTTTGTCGGGATTTGGTTCTATACCCAAGTCCGGATCGATTTAGAACGGACTTCTATTTTCCAAGAATCATGTCAAGACCCTTGGAACCAGAAGTGAATCGTTCTAAGGCCGCTCTATGATCCTTAACCTGAGTTTTCAGAGAGGAGTTCTCTTTCTCAAGTTTTTCAACTTGAGTAGGAGTTCCTTCTTGAACTTTCTCGGTTAAGGATTTAGAGTCAGCTCCCTCTTTCAGGAGTTTTACTTCCTGTCGGAGGGATTCGACTCGGAGTTTGGCTTTCGCCAAATCTCGAGAAAGATAAGAAATAAGATCATTTAATTGACTTCTATTGAAACCACTTACCTTGATTTCGCCGTCTTCTGAAAAGGTTAGTCTGTCGTCGTCCTCTTCTGATTTGACTCGGTCTCGACTTTTTCTGAGGCGGTCAGGGCTAGTAGGTTTGACTGGGGTGCTTCTTCATCTTCTTCTGATGAAGATTCATCCCAGGTTGCTTGGAGTGCCTTTTTTCTTCTTGTCTTCATGTTCTCTTTTAGGTTTGGACACTCCGTCTTGCCCTTCTTCTTGCACTCGTAGCAGGTCACGTTGGGCTTGTTTTTGTCACTCGCGGGTTCAGCTGGTTCGTCCTTTCTTCGACTTGTTTTCCGTTTGTTGGCTTGGTTCTTCAATTTTTTATAGTAGCTTCGGGCCAGTCGGACCAGCTCAGATCGATCTCCTTCTTCGTCTTCTGCGTCTGAGTCTGAGTTAGACTCGGGTTCAGGTTGAGGTTTCTTCTTTGTTGACCTTCCAGTTTTTCCTGTAACAAAGGCAATACCTTTCTCGGCCATATTGCAGTTAGTCTGTTCGTGAAGTTCTAACTCAGAAAATAATTCATCTAATTTAGTTTTAGAGAGATCCCTTGAAACCTTGTATGCATCTACCATAGATGCCCACAAGGTATTTCTAGGGAAAGCATTTAGGGCATACCTTATTAGGTCACGGTTTTCGACCTTGTGACCTATAGTGTGAAGACCGTTCATCAATTCTTGGATTCGTGCATGGAGTTGGGCTGCTGTTTCATTGTCGGCCATCTTGATAGTATACAATTTGTTCAGGAGCAGATCCCTCTTGCTGATCCTGGTGTCTGATGTTCCTTCGTGCAGCTCGATCAATTTTGCCCACAGCTCCTTGGCACTATTAAAGGGGCCCACCTGGTTCAGCTCCTCTTTTGTTAAACCGCATTGTAGGGTCTGAGTTGCCTTTGCATCGGCTTCTATTTTGCGCTTCAGAGTGGTGTCCCATTCTGAGTAGCTTTGAGGTTGTAACGCCCGTTTTTTTTTCCTAAAGCGGCGTTACGCTGACTTACTTAAGGCATGTAACATCATACTGCAGCGGAATAACTTAAACATTACATATACATGCCCCTACTACCATCCCTAATAAAATGACATGGAACTTCACATATGAACATCATGCTTAATCATCATATCATAACATGCTTAACATCATACCATAAGGTTCATATCATATCATACTGGACATCTTATCATATAGTTCCATAAGTCACTATTCGAGCATATAGGTAGTCAAAATAAAGTTCTTAGCATAAACGGTTAACGCATTTGATTTCATGGGCCAAGTCACCAACACACACATACTTCAGGCCCTCCTGCTGCTTCCTCGTTATCCCCTTGCATGATCTGCGGTATAAGGAAAGAAGACTATAAGCACACAGGCTTAGTAAGACTCTTTCCTACTCACTAATATCATTCGTCATTCATTCATAATCATATGGAACATAAGCATCATAAACATTTCTATCATAGCGTAAAGCATAAACATAGGCATAAATCTAATTGAACATTCTTATCATGGCATAAAGTATAAACATAGTAGCATGGCATCTTTCATGGCATAAATCATAAACATAGTAGCATGGCATCTTTCATGGCATAAATCATAAACATAGTAACATGACATCTTTCATGGCATAAATCATAAACATAGTAGCATGGCATCTTTCATGGCATAAATCCTAAACATAGTAGCATGGCATCTTTCATGGCATAACTATAAACATAAGATATAAACCAACCTATATGGCATAAACATAGGCATACATTCTAGGATATCATAAGAGCATTTTCTTACCCTAATCATATCATGGATCATTCATTCTCATACATATCTTTTAACATGGAGCATAAGCATACATATCATTATCATAACATAATGCATAACATGTATGAATGCATGGGTGGAATGCATATACATAGGGATGCTTAACTTTTAAACATACTTTGAAAATGCTTAAACATCATCATCATAACATTTGGGGTCCCCGGCTTGTACCACATACATACATCATAGCGCGCATCCCTAGTAAATCCGAGGTAGCTAGCCCCGACCTACTAGGGTAAGGACAGCATAGTCGGTAGTCCCCGAACCGAGGCGTTCTCAAGGAGCCCATCCCTGTTGCACAGCTCCGGTAGTGCCAGAACCGTGGACAGCTACGGTAGTCCATAACCGGGGCGTTCTTAAGGTACCCATCCCTTGGACCATACTTGGGTCCGGTACAAGCCCATTCATAAAGTAAAATACTTTGCATGCTTCATCATTCATAAAACATTCATAGCATACTTATCATGGCATCATTCTTATCATGAACATGATCATAACATACTTGTCGTAACATCATTCTTATCATGCATAACCATGACATATCATTCATAAACATGGCATATCATTCGTAAACATGGCATATCATTCATAACATGGCATATCATTCATAAGCATAGCATATCATGTATAACCATGGCATATCATTCATAAACATGGCATATCATTCGTAAGCATGGCATATCATTCATAACATAGCATATCATTCATAAACATAAATCACATCTTACCATAGGGCCATTGGGACCCTTACTTGGAATAAATCTTAACTCTTATCCTATTAACCCTTATTGGCCGAAACATATGGAGTCCCAAGGCCATGTGATACTTCACACAATCACCATCCTTCATCCTTATATCATGGCAACACATAAACATATGCTTGGAGTTAAAGACTCAACCCTAACCCTTGGGTCCTTGGGGTTGGCCGAACCATATGGGCCTCTAGGGTGCTCGAAAAATTCTAAAAATTTATATTTAACTTCTAAACATCATCAGGGAGCATTAAATAACATTATCATTATTTTTAACATATTTATAGACATTTAAATCATGGTGTCCGAAACCCATAAACATAGGGACCTTGGTTTTGTCCCTTCCATGTTGGCCGAAACCCTAGAGTGTCCTAGGTTACTCCAAAAATACCCAAAAATTAAAATTAACTTCTAAGCATCATAAGGGAACATCAAATAACATTATCATGATTTTTAACATATTTCTTGACATTTAAAACATGGTGGCCGAAACCCTTGAACTTAAGGTTCTGGGTTTTGCTTCTTTCATGTTGGCCGAGACCCTAGGGTGTCCTAGGATACTCCAAAAATCCCCAAAAATTACAAATAACTTCTAAACATAATAAGGGAACATCAAATAAAATTATCATGATTTTTAACATATTTTTAGACATTTAAAACATGGTGGCCGAAACCCTTGAACTTAAGGTTCTGGGTTTTGCTTCTTTCATGTTGGCCGAGACCCTAGGGTGTCCTAGGTTACTCCAAAAATCCCCAAAAATTACAATTAACTTCTAAACATCATAAGGGAACATCAAATAATATTATCATGATTTTAACATATTTTTAGACATTTAAAACATGGTGGCCGAAACCCTTGAACTTAAGGTTCTGGGTTTTGCTTCTTTCATGTTGGCCGAGACCCTAGGGTGTCCTAGGGTACTCCAAAAATCCCCAAAAATTACAATTAACTTCTAAACATCATAATGGAACATCAAATAATATTATCATGATTTTTAACATAATTATGGACCTTTAAAACATGCTGGCCGAAACCTTTGAACCTAGGAACCTTGATTTTGTTTCCCTTCAACATTAAATCCGAAACTAACCCATATATCATGCCAAAAATCATGGAAATCATAGGTAGCTATTACACCACAGGTGAGGGAGTCTTACCTTAGATTTCTTGATTTTTAGACCTTGGATGGAAAGAAGAAAGAAGACTTGACCACACCTAGCCCTTAGAACCTTGAGAAGACCTTAGATCTTGGAGAAGGAGACCTTTTGTGGAGTTTTCTCAAGGGAGAATTCCTCCTTGTGTGCTCGGCAAGAATGGAGAAGGAAGAGAGGAGCAAATGCAATTGATGGCATGAAGAATAAAACTCCCAAACCCCCTTATTAATCAACCATTAAGGTCGTGAATGAAGAGTTTTCCATGGCCCTTCATCTTCTTCTACCATTTAACCACCATTCACTTCCTTTCCTCACAAGAATTTCTTGCTAGGTGAGTTGGTTAAAGCATTCATTGTTGTACAAGAGGTCCACGGTTCAATCCTTGGCCCATGCACCTTTATTTTTATTTTATTTTTATTTTATTTAATCCTTTTTCTTATTTTCGAAAATTCCCCTTTTATTTCGAAAATTCTCCAAAATCACCCATAATTATGCCAATATTCCTAAATAAAATTCTTTTATATTTATATTAATTTTTACCTAATTTATATTAATTTTACCTAATTAATACCCATTTTTGGAGCCCTTTTAAAGCTCATTAGTACCTAGTTTTTCTCAATTTAAATGAGAAAACATGGATTTCTAGGCCCAATTTTACATAATTATTTCTGGGCCCCTCGGAAAATTATCTAGACATGCTCAATATTTTAAGAAAATATTAAGAGAATTTTCCGGGTCGTTACAATCCCCCATACCTCTTGAAAGTTCGTCCTCGAACTTAGAATAATTCTGGGTACTTGCGCCTCATTTCGTCCTCGCGTTCCCAGGTAGCTTCCTCGAACCGCTGGCTTCGCCATAAGATCTTGACTAGAGGTACCTCCTTATTCCTCAGCTTCTTGACTTCCCTATCCAAAATCTGGATGGGTCTGCTCTCATAACTTAGGTCCTCTTGTACTTGTACTATCTGCGGCTCGACCACTCGGTCCATATTCGGGATACACTTTTTAAGCAGGGATACGTGGAATACGTTATGGATAGCTGACATCTCTGGAGGCAGCTCCAACTCATATGCCACTTTACCAACTCTTTTCAGAATCAAGTATGGCCCCACATATCTCGGACTCAGCTTTCCTTTCTTCCCAAATCTTGTCACCCCTTTCATAGGAGCTACTTTAAGAAATACCAAATCTCCAACATTAAATTCCAATGGTCTGCGCCGGACATCGGCATAACTCTTCTGCCGACTCTGAGCTGTTTCTATCCGTTGTCGAATATTTTGAATAGCTCGGGTGGCGCTGTCAATAACATCCGTTGCGAGCCTCATCTCCTTCTTTTCCCCACTCTCGTACCAACATATCGGAGATCTACATCTCCTGCCATACAAAGCTTCATAAGGTGCCATTCCTATAGTAGCTTGGTAGCTATTGTTGTAAGCGAATTCCGCCAAGCATAGATATCGACACCAACTTCCCTTGAAATCCAGGGCACAAGCCCTCAACATATCCTCTAATATTTGATTCACCCGTTCAGTTTGCCCGTCAGTCTGCGGATGGAAGGCGGTGCTAAATCGCAATTTGGTGCCGAGAGACTTCTGAACGCATTCCCAAAAATGCGAGGTAAAACGACCATCCCTATCTGAGATAATGGTCTTGGGAACTCTATGAAGTCTGATTACTTCCTTAACATACAATTGAGCCAGTTGCTCGATCGAATAGGTCATCTTGATCGCCAAGAAATGCGCAGACTTCGTCAGCCTGTCCACGATCACCCATATTGCATCATACCCATTAATAGTCCTGGGAAGCCCTGAAATGAAATCCATAGAGATGTCTTCCCATTTCCACTCCGGAATTGCTAGTGGCTGTAGAACTCCTCCGGGTCGCTAGTGTTCCGCCTTTACTTGCTGGCAAGTCATGCAAGTACCAACATGCTGAGCCACATCCCTCTTCATACCGGACCACCAGAACTTCTCCTTCAGATCTTGATACATCTTGGTGGATCCGGGATGCATTGAATAAGGGGTCTCGTGAGCTTCCGTCAGTATTTTTCTTCGAAGCTCCGGATCATTAGGGATACATAGACGATCCCTAAGGTATAATACCCCCCCTTTGGCGATATGAAAACCATCGCCCTTTCCTTCTAGGATCTCCTGTTTTATTTTCTGAAGACTCAGATCACTCTCTTGTTTTTCCAATATATCCTCAAACAGTGCGGGTGATATTGTCATGGTGGAAAGTTGCTCGGAGATGACCTCGACCCCGAAATTCATAATTTCTCTTTCAAGTGGTCGGGGTAATTTAGATATGGACATCAAGGTGGCACTTGACTTCCGGCTGAGTGCATCGGCCACTTTGTTTGCCTTCCCTGGATGATAGAGGATCTCACAGTCATAGTCCTTTACCAACTCAAGCCATCGGCGTTGTCTCATATTCAGATCTTTCTGAGTGAAGAAATATCGCAGACTCTGATGGTCTGTATAAATTCGACACTGTGCTCCGTACAGATAATGTCTCCATATCTTAAGAGCGAAGACCACCGCGGCCAATTCCAGATCATGAGTGGGGTAATTCTGTTCATATTCCTTGAGTTGTCTAGAGGCATAGGCAATAACCTTCCCACTCTGCATAAGTACAGCTCCAAGTCCTAATTTGGAGGCATCGCTGTACATGTCAAAAACCTGATTACCTTCTGGAAGGGTAAGGATGGGTGCACTGGTGAGTCTCCTTTTTAGTTCCAAGAAACTCTTCTCACAGTCTTCCGTCCATTCATACTTCTTGTCCTTCCGGGTGAGAGCTGTTAAAGGGGCTGCAATCCTCGAGAAATCCTCCACAAATTTTCTATAATAGCCTGCCAATCCAAGAAAACTTCTGATCTCGCTGGCGTTCTTCGGCCGGCTCCAGTTATTCACTGCTTCAACCTTCATTGGATCCACCATAACTCCGTCTTTAGAGATAATATGGCCCAAAAAGCCCACTTGGTCGAGCCAGAACTCACATTTGGAAAATTTTGCATATAGTTGCTTTTCCCCAAGAATCTCTAATACTTTCTTCAGGTGCTCAGCGTGCTCTTCTTGGGTCCTCGAATAAATAAGAATATCATCGATGAAGACGATCACAAATTTGTCGAGGAACGACGAGAACACCCGATTCATCAGGTCCATAAACATAGCAGGGGCATTCGTCACGCCAAATGGCATAACAACAAATTCAAAGTGCCCGTACCTCGTTCGGAAAGCAGTCTTTGGAATATCCTCCTGTTTTACTCTAACTTGATGATACCCAGACCTCAAATCAATCTTGGAGAAAACAGTGGCTCCCTTTAATTGGTCAAACAGGTCATCTATCCTCGGAAGAGGATACCTGTTCTTGATAGTTACATTGTTCAGTGCTCGATAATCTATGCACATTCGCATAGATCCATCTTTCTTCTTCACAAACAGTACCGGAGCTCCCCAGGGGGAATGGCTAGGGCGAATAAATCCCTTATTCAGCAGCTCCTGTAGCTGTTCCTGAAGTTCCTTTAATTCGGCCGGCGCCATACGGTAAGGTGCCTTGGAGATTGGGTTAGTACCAGGAATTAATTCAATCTCAAATTCCACTTCTCTATCAGGAGCCAATCCTGGTAATTCCTCTGGGAAAACCCCTGGGTAGTCACACACCACCCGGACATCTTCCAGCTTCCGATTCTTCACTTGACTGGCATCAACTACATATGCTAAAAATCCAGTACATCCTTGCTCTAACATCCTCCGTGCTTGAAGAGTTGATAAGCATTTCCTGGTCCTTTTCCTTGGCTCTCCGATAAATTCGAACATAGAACTTGCCTCTGGTCGAAAGACCACCTTTCGTTTACGGCACTCGATAGAAGCACCGTATTTACCCAGGAAATCCATTCCCATTATAACATCATAATCTTTCATGTCGAGTACTATCAGATCGCAGTAAAGTTCCCTTCCTGCAATTCTGACCGGCACCGCACACAGCACATGAGTGGATGTCATTATTTCCCCGAGGGTAGGGTCGTTAAGAACTTGCCGTCTAACACTTGCGGAAACCTATCATCTTCTTGGTAAAGGGTACCGAAATGAACGAGTGCGTTGCCCCAGTATCAAATAGTACAGTAGCATACTGACTGGAAATAAGTATCTGACCTGTGACAACCGTAGAAGCTTCCGCAGCTTCCTTGGTAACCGAGAAAATCCTGGCATTTGTCATTGTTGGGGAGGCCTCCAACATCGGGGTCCCTTCCAATTCGGCTGGCAAATAGTGCAACTTCGCTGGTGCGCCCTGGTATTGAGCCAGTGGTTGGGGAAGGGACTGATTCTTGGTAGGACAGTGAGCCGCCATATGTCCTTCCACACCACAGGTGAAACACCGGTTCGTACCCTTGCGGCATTCCCCGGAGTGGTTCTTCCCGCATGTCGCGCATGGTGAAAACTTGGTCTGTTTATTTGCTGGGCCCCCTTGAGAGTTGTTCCATGGCTTCCGTTTACCACCCTGATCCCCCTTCCCGCTAGCGTGGTTGCTCTGGGACTTCTGTCCTCCTAAGCGATTATTAACGAAAGAACATTAGGGTTAATGAGAGAAAAATCGAGGATTCCGGTATGAACTTGATTCTTACTTTCATTCATCGCCTTCCGTTGCTGTTTGATATTGTTCAGATAGTGCTCAGTGAGTAGGGCACTACTGAACAGTTCCTCGGCGGTCTGAGGTCTGTTAACTCCGCCAGCCACATTCAGAGCTATTTCAGGCCGCAACATCCTTAGCATAAGTCGGACCCTCTCTTTCTCAGTACGGACCAACTCAGGGCACAGTCGAGTCAGTCGATTAAATTTCTTCACGGCCTCATCGACCGAGAGATCGCCCTGCCGGAATTCCGTGAATTCGTCATAGTGTTTGTTCGTAACTCGCATGTTGAAGAACTCTTCGAAGAACTCTGATTCAAAATCTGCCCACGCCATCTGGTCCACTGGTCTCTTGGCCTTAACCCTTTCCCACCACATCCTGGCATCTCCAGACAGGCAGAATGATGCACACTTGATCTTCTCATGCTCAGGCCAGTCCAACAGCTCTAAGGTACTTTCCATCATCTTGAACCATGCCTGGGCATCCCAAGGTTCTCCAGCACCCGAGAAATTCTCCGGTTTCAGCCTTAACCACTGGATCAAATAAGATTCCTGTCGTGCCACAGTGGTTGAGCCCGGTGGAGGAGTGTGCGTAACAGTAGGGGCCACAGGTATAGCAGTCTGATTCACTGGTGGGGTAGTGGAATTTTCCTGTTGATTCATCAAGGTGTTAATGGTCTGCTGCTGCTCGCTGACCTGACGCTGAAGTTGAGTCACTAATTCCATCAGGTCAGGCGATGGGGTTGCCTCATTAAGTCGGTGACTCTGTCTTCTAGCCATGTTCCCCTTCACCAAATACAGTATGATCAACCTCAGTATTTTGCTACCCCTAATATTGTTCTAAATATCCAATTCCTAAAATAAGATAAAGCATCATTCGTCGTTACTTATCGTAACGTACTTTTCATCATCCATACCGTTCATATTTGAATATTCTATAGTCATAGGTATCATCATTCTAGAACCATAATAGAACATAAAATACACTTAAAGGTACTTACTTGGAAGCTGCAGGAGAGGGCTTGATGTGTGTGTAGTGAGATGGTAACGACTCTAATACCAACCTGTAACGCCCACTTTTTTTTCCCTAAAGCGGCGTTACGCTAACATACTTAAGGCATGTAACATCATACTGCAGCGGAATAACTTAAACCTTACATATACATGCCCCTACTACCATCCCTAATATAATGACATGGAACATAACATATGAACGTCATGCTTAACATCATATCATAACATGCTTAACATCATACCATAAGGTTCATATCATATCATACTGGACATCTTATCATAAAGTTCCATAAGTCACTATTCGAGCATATAGGTAGCAAAATAAAGTTCTTAGCATAAACGGTTAACACATTCGATTTCATGGGCCAAGTCACCAACACACATACTTCAGGCCCTCCTGCTGCTTCCTCGTTATCCCCTTGCATGATCTGCGGTATAAGGAAAGAAGACTATAAGCACACAGGCTTAGTAAGACTCTTTC
>JAGFNQ010004360.1:289320-313538 GCA_024364735.1 Boesenbergia rotunda
TAAACATTCTAAGCATGACATCATATGTGGCATGAACATAAGCATAAGATGTAAATCAACCATAGGCATACTTTCTAGCATATCAAGCATAGACATCGTAAACATTCTAAGCATGGCATGATACATGGCATAACATAACTTAATAAACTTTCCTAGCATGGCATGAGACATGGCATAAATATAAACATAAGATATAAACCAACCTATATGGCATAAACATAGGCATACATTCTAGGATATCATAAGAGCATCTTCTTACCATAATCATAACATGGATCATTCATTCTCATTTATATCTTTTAACATGGAGCATAAGCATAACACATCATTATCATAACATAATGCATAACATGTATGAATGCATGGGTGGAATGCATATACATAGGGATGCTTAACTTTTAAAACATACTTTGAAAATGCTTAAACATCATCATCATAACATTTGGGGTCCCCGGCTTGTACCACATACATACATCATAGCGCGCATCACTAGTAAATCCTAGGTAGCTAGCCCCGACCTACTAGGATAAGGACAGGCTAGTCGGTAGTCCCCGAACCGAGGCGTTCTCAAGGAGCCCATCCCTGTTGCACAGCTCCGGTAGTGCCAGAATCATGGACAGCTCTGGTAGTCTAGAACCGGGGCGTTCTTAAGGTGCCCATCCCTTGGACCCATACTTGGGTCCGGTACAAGCCCATTCATAAAGTAAAATACTTTGCATGCTTCATCATTCATAAGACATTCATAGCATACTTATCATGGCATCATTCTTATCATGAACATGATCATAACATACTTGTCGTAACATCATTCTTATCATGCATAACCATGGCATATCATTCATAAACATGGCATATCATTCGTAAACATGGCATATCATTCATAACATGGCATATCATTCATAAGCATAGCATATCATGTATAACCATGGCATATCATTCATAAACATGGCATATCATTCATAAACATGGCATATCATTCGTAAGCATAGCATATCATTCATAAACATAAATCACATCTTACCATAGGGCCATTGGGACCCTTACTTGGAATAAATCTTAACTCTTATCCTATTAACCCTTATTGGCTGAAACTTATGGAGTCCCAAGGCCATGTGATAATTCACACAATCACCATCCTTCATCCTTATATCATGGCAACACACATAAACATATGCTTGAAGTTAAGGACTCAACCCTAACCCTTGGGTCCTTGGGGTTGGCCGAACCATATGGGCCTCTAGGGTGCTCCAAAAATTCCCAAAATTTATACATAACTTATAAACATCATCAGGGAGCATTAAATAACATTATCATGATTTTTAACATGTTTATAGACATTTAAATCATGGTGGCCGAAACCCATAAACATAGGGACCTTGCTTTGTCCCTTTCATGTTGGCCGAAACCCTAGAGTCTCCTAGGGTACTCCAAAAATTCCCAAAAATTACACTTAACTTCTAAACATCATAAGGGAACATAAAATAACATTATCATGATTTTTAACATATTTCTAGACATTTAAAACATCGTGGCTGAAACCCTTGAACTTAAGGTTCTGGGTTTTGCTTCTTTCATGTTGGCCGAGACCCTAGGGTGTCCTAGGATACTCCAAAAATCCCCAAAAATTACACCTAACTTCTAAACATCATAAGGGAACATCAAATAACATTATCATGATTTTTAACATATTTCTAGACATTTAAAACATGGTGGCCAAAACCCTTGAACTTAAGGTTCTGGGTTTTGCTTCTTCCATGTTGGCCGAGACCCTAGGGTGTCCTACGATACTCCAAAAATCCCCAAGAATTTCACTTAACTTCTAAACATCATAAGGGAACACCAAATAACATTATTATGATTTTTAACACAATTATGGACCTTTAAAACATGCTGGCCGAAACCTTTGAACATAGGAACCTTGATTTTGTTTCCCTTCAACATTAAATCCGAAACTAACCCATATATCATGCCAAAAATCATGGAAATCATAGGTAACTATTATACCACAGGTGAGGGAGTCTTACCTTAGTTTTCTTGATTTTTCAAACCTTGAAAGAGGAGAAGGAAGAGGACTTGGTATCTCTTGACCACAACTAATCCTTGTCACCTTGTAGGAACTTGAGATCTTGAGAGATGAGACCTCTTGTGAAGTTTTCTCCAAGGCACTCCTCCCTTTGGTGCTCGGCAAGAATGGGGAATGAAGAGGAGAGGTAATGCACTTGATTGAGAGAATAAGTAACTCCCAAAACTCCTCTCATTATAACCCATCAAGGAGGCAAATGAAGAGCCTCTCCATGACTCTTCACCTCCTTTTACCTCTTAACTATCCTCCACTTCAATTACTCATAAGAATTCCTTGCTAGGTGAGTTGGTTAAGGCTTACATGGTTGTACAAGAGGTACAAGGTTCAATCCTTGGCTCATGCACTTTTATTTTTATTTTATTTTCATTTCATTTATTTTATTATTTTTATTTCTTAAATTCTGAAAATCCCCCCTAAAATCACCCATAATTATTCCAATATTCCTAAATAAAATTCTTTTGTATTTATATTAATTTTACCTAATTTATATTAATTTTACCTAATTAATACCCATTTTTGGAGCCCTTTTAAAGCTCATTAGTACCTAGTTTTTCTCAATTTAAATGAGAAAACATGGATTTCTAGGCCCAATTTTACATAATTATTTCTGGGCCCCTCGGAAAATTATCTAAACATGCTCAATATTTTAAGATAATATTAAGAGAATTTTCCGAGTCGTTACACCTATAGGGTCTCAAAGCTATGTGAAACATTCACATAATCACCCTCCATCTCTCTTATATCATGTTAATACATCAAACACATGCTTGGGGTTTTAGACCCAACTCCACCCATGAGGTCTTGTTGTTGGCCGAAACCCTAGGGTATCCTAGGGTCCCCCAAAAATTCTCAAAAATTATATTTAATTCCTAAACCTCATAAGAGAACATTATACAACATTATCAAGATTTTTAGCATCATTTTTGAACCCTAAACCATGGTGGCCGAAACCCATAGGGTCTCTAGGGTGTTGATTTGTTTCTTTCATGTTGGCCGAAACCCTAGGGTGTCCTAGGGTACCCCAAAAATTCCAAAAAATTATACTTAACCTCTAAACATCATAAGGGAACATTAAATAACATTATAAATATTTTTGGTATAATTATAGACTTTAAAATCATGGTGGCCGAAACCCTCAATCCTAGGGTTCTTGGTTTTACTTCTTTCATGTTGGCCGAAACCTTAAGGTGTCAAATTATACATAATGTCTACACATCATATGGGAACATCAAATAACATTATCATGATTTTTAACATATTTATAGACATTTAAATCATGCTGGCCGAAACCTATAAACATAGGTACCTTGGTTTTGTCCCTTTCATGTTGGCCGAACCCTAGAGTGTCCTAGGTAACTCCAAAAATTCCCAAAAATTATACTTAATGTCTACACATCATAAGGGAACATCAAATAACATTATCATGATTTTTAACATATTTATAGACATTTAAATCATGCTGGCCGAAATCCATAAACTTAAGGACCTTGGTTTTTCTTTCCTTTCAACATCACATCCAAAAACTAACCCATATATCATACTAAAAATCATGGAAATCATAGATAACTATTATACCACAGGTGAGGGAGTCTTAACTTGGGGTTTCTAAATTTTTAGACCTTGGATGGAGAGAAGAAAGAAGACTTGATGTCTCTTGACCACACCTAGTCCTTGAATCCTTGTAAGAACTTTAGATCTTGGGTGATGGAGCCTTGGTGGAAGCTTTTCCAAGGGGGAACTCTTCCTTAGAGTTTCGGCTAGAATGAGGAGGGAGGAGGGGAGCAAATGGACTTGATGATGAAGAGAAGTAACCCCCCAAACCCCCTCTTTATAGCTCCTTTAAAGAGGCAAATGAAGAGTTTTCCATGACTCTTCATCTTCTTCTACTACTTAACCATCATCCACTTCCTTTCCTCATAGGAATTCCTTGCTAGGTGAGTTGGTTAAAGCATTCATGGTTGTACAAGAGGTCCAAGGTTCAATCCTTGGCCCATGCACCTTTATTTTTATTTTATTTTTTTTATTTAAACCCCTTTTTCTTATTTTCGAAAATTCCCCTTTATTTCGAAAATTCTCCTAAAATCCCCCATAATTATGCTAATATTCCTAAATAAAATTCTTTTATATTTATATAAAATTCACCTAATTAATACCCATTTTTGGAGCCCATTTAAAGCTCATTGGTACTTAGTTTTCTCAATTTAAATGAGAAAACATGGATTTTCTAGGCCTAAGTTCTCCTTAATATTTCTAAGTCCCTTGGAAAATTATTTAAACATGCCTAATATTATAATAAAATATTAAGAGAATTTTCTGGGTCGTTACAATCCCCCATACCTCTTGAAAGTTCGTCCTCAAACTTAGAATAACTCTTGGTACTTGCGCTTCATCTCGTCCTCGCGTTCCCAGGTAACTTCTTCGAACCGTTGACTTTACCATAAGACTTTGACTAAAGGTACCTCCTTATTCCTTAGCTTCTTGACTTCCCTATCCAAAATCTGAATAGGTCTGCTTTCATAACTCAGGTCACAAATTTTTGTTTCTCGAATATGTCCTCAAACAACATCGGTGCTAGTATCATTAATAGCTCTATGATGTAATTATACGCATATATCATAATTATATACTTATTATAATCATGGGTAAACCTAATAATAGTATGCTTCCGAAATATTAGTTACATGGGCTATGAATTATATTAGCTAATGGTTATTATATGATAAGTGAGATCATATTTATTATATTACCATAAAATATCTTAAGGTAATCTTTATATATTATATATAAGATAATAGGGAAACATACGTTGATAATACTAATATTTATAATTAGTACAAAGATATAGTGGACCCATAATCTATAATAAGTGTTAATATAATTAGGACACTACCCTATGCGTATCATTTTAGGTTATACCGTATGACATATACCATTAATTATATTAGTATTAGTATAATGGAACTAATACTATACGCTAACATAGGTGAGAGTGTTATAATCTTATGTATGTAGACTATCATATAATTTCCTACATGAGACTATATTATAGGTTATACATAATATCATAACTTATAGTTATTTATCATATACATTATAGGTATAATACCTATAATTTTGCTTAAGGAAATAATATGTATAGGTGACAACTTATAGGTTGAGATGATACATATCAACCTGTATGTAGGCTCATAATAAAACCTATATGATAGATGAATTATGACAATACTTATATGCTAAGGATTTGGTATGGTTATATTTATAATAATCTTATATTAGTACGCACTCTCATATTATTATCATTTGCTTTATGTAATATAATATAATTATATTATATGATTGGTAACTCATATAATGTACAGGTTATATACTAGGTTCACCTTAATTACTAAGATTATGATGGTGCTCAATTAATACCATGTTTATGAACATAAGGTTGAGTCACACTTATGACTAATTATATTATGACTAACTTAGACCTAATGTATCAGGCAGAATACTTATACATGATGGTCTTATGATGTGACTTAAGATAGGTTATGATATAAGGTATATTGAGCGTCAGGTCAGGCGATGAAGTAGTCTCATTAATTCTGTTACTCTGTCTTCTAGCTATGTTTTCCTTCATAGAGGACAGGTATGGATATATGAGTTATTGTTATTCCTACCCCCATACTAAATTCTAAATAATTAATTCCTAAACTAAGATAAAGTATCATTCGTCGTTACATATCGTAACGTACTTTTCATCATAATTACCGTTCATACTTGCATATCTTAAAATCATAAAACATCTTAATACTATCAGATATGTAAAGAGGTACTTACTTGGAAGCGGCAGGAAGAGGCTTGATGTGTGTGTAGTGAGATGGTAACTGCTCTGATACCAATCTGTAACGCCCACTTTTTTTTTTTCATAAAGCGGCGTTACGTTAACATACTTATTTAGGGCATGTAGACATCATAATGCAGCGGAAACCTTTAGACTTACACCTACATGCACTTACTACCATTCCTAGCATCATAACATGGGAACTTGACGTATTAACTTTATACATAGCATCATATCATACTTAGCATCATGTCATATTTTTGCATCATGTCCTACTTAGCATCATGTCATACTTTAGCATCATGTTATAGAGTCATATTCAAGTACTTAATAGTAAAGGTAAAGTTCTATCATAAGACCAGCAAACATATGGTCTCTTGGCCAAGTCACTATCACACACATTCTTTGACGCCCTCCTGCTGCTTCCTTACTGTCCCCTTGCGTGATCTACGGTATAAGGACAATAAGACTATAAGCACACAGGCTTAGTAAGACTCTTTCCTACTCACTAAAACCATTCATCAATTATCATGAGCATATGAAACATTAGCATACTTAGTGCTTTACTTAGAACATAAGCCTTATCATCACATAGCATACTTTCATCATGACATAGCCATAGCTTCATCACATTCATAGCATGACATAAACATAACCATAAGACATTCATGGCATAGCATAATACTTGGCATAGACATCAACATTGTAAACATCCATAGCATGACATAATACTTGGCATAGACATAACATAATAAACATAACCTCACAACCATTCCTAGCATGAACCTAAATAAAATCATGGCATTCTATCTTAGCACAAACCTACTTAAATCTTGGTTCAAACTTAACATGGGCATAAATAAGATCATGGTATTCTAACTTAGCATAAACATAATTAAATCATGGTATCCTAAACTAGCAAAATATCATGGCATTCTAACTTAGCATAACATAATTAAAATCATGGCATTCTAACTTAGCATAACATAATTAAATCATGGCATAAACATAAATAAATCATGGCATAAACCTAATCACATCATGGCATAAACATAAATAAATCATGGCATAAACATAGATAAATCATGGCATAAACCTAATTACATCATGGCATAAACATAAATAAATCATGGCATAAACATAAATAAATCATGGCATAAACCTAATTACATCATGGCATAAACATAAATAAATCATGGCATAAACATAGATAAATCATGGCATAAACCTAATTACATCATGGCATAAACATAAATAAATCATGGCATAAACATAATTACATCATGGCATAAACATCAATAAATCATGGCATAACCATAATTACATCATGGCATAAACATAAAGAAATCATGGCATAAACATAATTACATCATGGAATAAACATGAAGAAATCATGGCATAAACATAATTACATCATGGCATAAACATCAATAAATCATGGCATAAACATAATTACATCATGACATAAACATAAAGAAATCATGGCATAACCATACCTTCATAAACATACCTTTCATAAACATACTTTTCATAACATAATGCATAACATGGATGGATGCATGTGGCAAATGCATATATATATATATATATATATATATATATATATATATATATATAAGGATGCTTAATCTTTAAAAACATACTTTTAAATGCTTAAACATATTCATCATATCATTGGGGCCCTGGCTTGTACCACATACATACATCATAAGCGCGCATCCCTAAGTAAATACGAGGTAGCTAGCCTCGACCTACTAGGGTAAGGACAGCATAGTCGATAGTCCCCGAACCGAGGCGGTCTTAAGGTGCCCATCCCTGTTGCACAGCTTCGATAGTGCCAGAACCGTGGACAGCATAGTCGGTAGTCCAGAACCGGGGCGTTCTTAAGGTGCCCATCCCTTGGACCCTTACTTCGGTCCGGTACAAGCCCATTCATAAAGTAAAATACTTTACATGCTTCATCATTCATGAGACATTCATGGCATACTTAACATAGCATACTTGTTACGGCTCGGCCCGTCTACCGGCCCATTTACCGATCCTTTCCACCGTCGTACCGTCAACCATCGACCGTGCCGTTTAGCATATTTATGCCTTAAAGACATAAGCATCATCTTTCATTCATCATACTTGTCATTCATCATCATTCATTCATCATACTTAACATCATCGTTATGCCTTAATGGCATGTACTTTAACCTCATTCATAATACATGACGTACATACATCTTATTCATAAAACATGGCATATCCTTCATAAACATGGCATATCATTCATAAACATGGCATATCATTCATCATTCATAAGACATGGCATACTTACATATTATTCACAAATCATGGTACATGTCTAAACATCTATGACTTATCCTATAATTCATGACATACCAACTAAAGGTTTGGTTAACGTAGAACTTCTTCCATCGTACTTAAAGATATATCTTGGTAACTCATACACATATACTAGGCCATAGGAACCCCTTTCGTTCCCTACTTAAGCCTAACCCTAATCCTTTAACCCTAAACTTGCTCTTGACCGAAACTTCAAGGCCATGGGGGTATGGAAAAATTCCATTAAAACCCCAAATCAATTTCTTAAACATCAACCATACCTTACCATAGGGCCATTGGGGCCCTTACTTGAAATAAGTCCAAACTTCCCACCCTATTAGGGTACTTGGCCGAAACCTATAGGGTTCAAAGCTATGTGAAACATTCACATAATCACCCTCCATCTCTCTTATATCATGTTAATACATCAAACACATGCTTGGGGTTTTAGACCCAACTCCACCCATGAGGTCTTGTAGTTGGCCGAAACCCTAGGGTATCCTAGGGTGCCCCAAAAATTCTCAAAAATTATATTTAATTCCTATACCTCATAAGAGAACATTATACAACATTATTAAGATTTTTAGCATCATTTTTGAACCCTAAAACATGGTGGCCGAAACCCATAGGGTCTCTAGGGTGTTGATTTGTTTCTTTCATGTTGGCCGAAACCCTAGGGTGTCCTAGGGTACTCCA
Organism: Boesenbergia rotunda; assembly: GCA_024364735.1. Classification (NCBI taxonomy): domain Eukaryota; kingdom Viridiplantae; phylum Streptophyta; class Magnoliopsida; order Zingiberales; family Zingiberaceae; genus Boesenbergia; species Boesenbergia rotunda. The sequence goes on from JAGFNQ010004360.1 coordinate 298,260, forward strand.
AAAATTCCCAAAAATTATACTTAACCTCTAAACATCATAAGGGAACATTAAATAACATTATAAAGATTTTTGGTATAATTATAGACTTTAAAATCATGGTGGCCGAAACCCTCAATCCTAGGGTTCTTGGTTTTACTTCTTTCATGTTGGCCGAAACCTTAAGGTGTCCTAGGGTACTCCAAAAATTCCCAAAAATTATACCTAATGTCTACACATCATATGGGAACATCAAATAACATTATCATGATTTTTAACATATTTATAGACATTTAAATCATGCTGGCCGAAACCTATAAACATAGGGACCTTGGTTTTGTCCCTTTCATGTTGGCCGAATCCCTAGAGTGTCCTAGGGTACTCCAAAAATTCCCAAAAATTATACTTAACGTCGACACATCATAAAGGAACATCAAATAACATTATCATGATTTTTAACATATTTATAGACATTTAAATCATGCTGGCCGAAATCCATAAACTTAAGGACCTTGGTTTTTCTTTCCTTTCAACATCACATCCAAAAACTAACCCATATATCATACTAAAAATCATGGAAATCATAGATAACTATTATACCACAGGTGAGGGAGTCTTACCTTGGGGTTTCTAAATTTTTAGACATTGGATGGAGAGAAGGAAGAAGACTTGATGTCTCTTGACCACACCTAGTCCTTGAATCCTTGTAAGAACTTTAGATCATGGGTGATGGAGCCTTGGTGGAAGCTTTTCCAAGGGGGAACTCTTCCTTAGAGTTTCGGCTAGAATGAGGAGGGAGGAGGGGAGCAAATGCACTTGATGATGAAGAGAAGTAACCCCCCAAACCCCCTCTTTATAGCTCCTTTAAAGAGGCAAATGAAGAGTTTTCCATGGCCCTTCATCTTCTTCTACTACTTAACCATCATCCACTTCCTTTCCTTATAAGAATTCCTTGCTAGGTGAGTTGGTTAAAGCATTCATGGTTGTACAAGAGGTCCAAGGTTCAATCCTTGGCCCATGCACCTTTATTTTTATTTTATTTTTTTTATTTAAACCCCTTTTTCTTATTTTCGAAAATTCCCCTTTATTTCAAAAATTCCCCTAAAATCCCCCATAATTATGCTAATATTCCTAAATAAAATTCTTTTATATTTATATAAAATTCACCTAATTAATATCCATTTTTGGAGCCCATTTAAAGCTCATTGGTACTTAGTTTTCTCAATTTAAATGAGAAAACATGGATTTTCTAGGCCTAAGTTCTCCTTAATATTTCTAGGTCCCTTGGAAAATTATTTAAACATGCTTAATATTTTAATAAAATATTAAGAGAATTTTTCGGGTCGTTACAGAAGTAAGGGTCCAAGGGATGGGCACCTTAAGAACGCCCTGGTTCTGGACTACCGAAGTTGTCCACGGTTCAGGGACTACCGAAACTGTCCAACAGGGATGGGCACCTTTAGAACGCCTCGGTTCTAGGACTACCGTAGCTGTCCTTACCCTAGTAGGTCGAGATTTGCTACCTCGTATTTACTTAGGGATACGCGCATATGATGTATGTATGTGGTACAAGCCGGGGACCCCCTATGATGTTATGGTTATGTTCAAGTATTTATAACTATGGTTTTCAAATTAAGCATCCTTATGATATATGCATTTGACTCAATGCATTCATTCATGTTATGCATTATACCATGATAAGTATGTTTATATTTATGTTTATGCTCATGCTAAGAATGATGTCATGATAAATATGTTTATGTTTATGTTTATGCTCATGTTAAGCATAATGTCATGATAAGTATGTTTATGTTTATGCTCATGCTAAGAATGATGCCATGATAAGTATGTTTATGTTTATGTTTATGTTCATGTTAAGAACTATGCCATGATAAGTAAGTCTACGTATATGACGATGTCAAGAATTATGCCATAGTAGATATGTGTCAAGTCTATGCTTTATGTTCGGAATTATGCAATGTCCACTGTTTCATGTTTATGAATATGTGACGTACGGATTTTTGTGAGTAGGATAGGGTCTTACTAAGCCTCGGTGCTTACAGTCTTATGTTTCTTATACCGCAGATCAAGCAAGGGGTTACTAAGGGAAGCAGCAGGAGGGGCAAGAGCATGTGTGTGTGTGGCGGTGACATGGCAAAGGATTCTTTTATTTACACGTATCGCAGGTCTTGGGTTTTGAAATGCCTCCTTAGATGCTATGCTATGCTTATAATGGTTATGCTTAATGAATGACTTAAGACTTATGATGTTATGGATAAGTTACTTGCTACTTATGATGCTTATGGATAAGTTATGGAAAGTTTATATCATGATGCTATGTATGATGGTAATATGCTAAGTTACAACGTCACCATGTTCATGAATGATAATTTAGGCATGCATATATGGTTCATGGATTAGTTGTATGGTTAAACGCATGTCTAGAAGAAAAAAAAACATTCCGCTGCATTATGATGTTTTATATGTACATGTATGTTCAGCGTAACGCCGCTTTTCCGCCACACCGTAAGGTGGGGGAAAAATTCGGGCGTTACAACTTCTTTCTGCACACTCAAGTAACTTTATTAGATCACAAATGAACTTAACTTTGAATCCTTTGCCAATATCAAAACAAGGTTCGATATGGTGCGTCCTGAACTTACAATCTCCCTCTTTTTGATTTATGGCAACACAATTCAAAGTTAAGTTAAAAACATATAACAGTTAAGAACATAAGGTAAACAATGAAGCATAACTGTTTATGAACAGAATAAATGTAGAGTTAAAAAAAGTTCTTTATTTCTTATACTCCCCCTAAACCCCTGAATACTTGTGTTATAAAACACTTAACTTTGACCTTTCCTCCCCCTTTGACATATATCAAAAACATACATGGGAGAACAAGGTTTCTAATAGGGAGTTTTGAGTTTTATCAAAAATAAGTTTTTGACACGGTGTTTAAAAAAGAGTAAAAGCTTTTGTATCAACAAACGCTTTTGAAAAGCAAGCCTAAATTTTGTTAAAAGCTTTCAAAAAAATTACTTAGGCAAAATTTTGAATCCAAATTTCCCTAAAAAATTTCAACTTTGAGAATTGGGAAAATTTTGTTTTAAAAGAATTTGCACACTTAGAAGAATATGCTTGGAAATACTTTGTGTATTTTGAAAAAAAACAAAATCTTTAAGAATTTTCTAGACAAGTTTTTCACCAAAAAAACATTACTTAGGAACATTTGCCAACATTTTCAAAAAGTTTTTGCTCAGACAAATTTTGTTTACTAAGAAAAATTTTACTTAGGAAAAACATACACTTAAAAAAAATTTAAAACACTTAGAAATTTTTGCTTTTCGAAAAGGAGATAAAAAAATTCCTCTCTCTCTTTCTTGCTCTCCCCCTTGGCTATATATATCAATAAAGAAAAATAAGTTTTAAAAAAAAGTTTGTGTATCAGAGCCTATGAGTTTTGAAGACATAAAAATACTTAGTATAACTCTTGAAAGCCTAGCAAAAAGCTTAAATTGCACCAACAAAACTCCACTTTGAAAGGTATTGTGCAATTTTGAAAAAAGCTTTTGTATTTATAGGCAAATCTTTAGAAAATCCACGTACTTAGAATACTATTGCCTTAGAAAAGTTTTAGTACCTTTTTGAAAACATTATATTTTGAAAAATAGAAGTACTTTTGAAAGATATTATGCAATTTTTAAAAAATATAAGTACTTTTTTAAAAAAAAACATTATGCATTTTTGACAAATATAATTACTAATAAATACTTTTGAACATAATATTTTAAGAAAACATAATTCTTTACTTGGCATGGTTTCCTTTCCAGTCTGACACAATCCTAGGAAACTTTGTTAACTACAAGGGCATTTCCCTAAGTGTCCTGGAAATTCTCCAAACTCAAGAAAATTTCAAAAAGGATTTACTAAGCCACAAAAACATTTTAAGAAATAGAATATTGGTATTTTTAAAGGCAAATTAGTTGTATTTTCAAAAGAACTTTGAAAACTTGTGTATTAAAACAACTTGTTTTGAAATGTTCAATAGTTCTTTTAATTTAACCTCCCCCTAAACTTGACATAGTACTTGGAAGCTTGTTGACCACAAGTATTCTTCCTCTGAGTCCTTAGGGGTCAATTCAGATCAAAAGAATTATTAAATAATTTCAAAAATAATTGCCAAAGAAAATACTTGTTAGAAATAATTTCTTTTGGTTTAGACTCCCCCTAAATTTGACACATCCTCGGAGTCCTTATAGGTCATGAAGTGGACCTTCCTCTGTGTCTTTAGGGTTTGTTAAAATCAAAAGCACAATTCTTAAAAAGAATTTTGAAGTATTAACATTTTGAAAAAAAATGATTGTTTGAAAGACATATGATAGCATAGTTTTCAAAAAACATAAGTGATAGTTTGAAAACATAGTATTTTTAAACTTCTTCTTTTAATTTGAACTCCCCCTAAACCTGACACAGTCCTAGGAGGCTTGTTGACCACAAGTTAATCCTCCTCTTAGTCTTAGGGTTTGATTCAAACAAAAAGAGAAGAAAACTAAGTTTAAAAAAGTATTTTATTTTAATGATTTGAAACATAATTTCATTCTCCTATTTGAGAAAATGAATATAGAAAACTGAAAAGGGGAAATGAAAAAAAATAGAAGTTTTTTTTTAAGTCAAAAAAAAAATATAAATATCTAAGCTCGGACTATTGACAAAAAAAAATCCTAAGTAATCCCAAGGTGACTTTTTGCCATACAAGAATAAACTGAATGTCTGAAAGAAATGTTTGTATAATGGTAAAGGAAAGAAATAAATGTTATGAAATAAATTTCAGGTTAGTGAACAAAAGAGACTTGATTTTAATTACAATGATTTGAAACATTAACTCTTAGTTAAAAAGTTAAATTGGATTTTTGAGAAAATTAAAATTTAGAGGGTTAAGTTTGATAAGTTGAATTAAATTTTAATTTTCAAAGTTGTTCGATTGAATTAAATTTGAATTTTAAAGGTTGTTGAATTAAATTTGAATTTTAAAAGTCAGATGATTTAAATTTGAATTTTAAAAGTCAGATGTATTAAATTTGAATTTTAAAAGTCAGATGAATTAAATTTGAATTTGATTGAATTAAATTAAATTTATTAAGATTTAATTGAATTTAATTGATTTAATTAAGATTTAATTGAATTTAATTGATTTGATTGATTTAATTAAGATTTAATTGATTTAATTAAGATTTAATTGAATTTAATTGATTTAATTATGATTTGATTGAATTTAATTGATTTAATTAAGATTTGATTTTGATTTAATTGAATTAATTAAGATTTAATTGAATTTAATTGATTTAATTAAGATTTGTTTTTGATTTAATTGAATTAATTTTAGTTTGATTAATTTGAATTAGTTGGTTGGGTTGGACTCAACTTTTAGGTCCTAAGCATCTCACCCATTTCTAAGTGACAAAACAGGATATCCTTAACTGTTTTGTGAGATGCATTAATTTTATCTTTGATGTTAACACTATGATTTAATTGAAGCTTGTGTTAGATTCGAGTTTAACAAATAATAATTTAAAAGTGAGTTTCGATAATTGACTTCCAGGTCTTGGCGAGGCACAAAGGCCTTCTTTGGCCGTAGCCTTATTGGATCAACAACCCTTTCCTAGACAAAGCCTTTTAAAGAATGATTATTTTCAAATCATTGTTTGAGACACTCTGGTCTAACTAGCTTAGGATTCGGAGAGGTAGCTTTGGCTAGTTCCACCGGACTAAAACGACCAAATAAGGTACTCCTTACCCTACTTGATTCCTTAGTCAGGCTTCCCTAACGTACTATCATCAAACCTTATCCTAATACTAGGTTGTTCAAGTTTCAATTAATCAGGTCCTATTTCTAGTCCTATGAATAACAAAAGAAGTCTAGGTAAGATCATAGTGAGGAGAAATTTCTGGATTTTCTAACATATTGACCTTATGTTTCAGGGTTTCACTTTCTTGTTTCAATTTCCTAAAATTTGCCTTAACTAATTTATATGAGTCAATCACATTATTCAAGGTAAATATTTGATTTTCAAATACTGTAAATTTACCTTTTGCTTCCCGGTTGGGAATCTCCCCCTTAATTCTAGCCATCTTTCTTTTGCTTGATTGTTTCTTCGACATTTTGTAGCGGTCGCGAGCCAACCAGACCAGTTTCCAAGGATCCCTTCCTTCGTCGTCAAATTCTGAGTCTGAGTCGGACTCAGGTACTGGTTGAGGCCTCTTTTGCAGTTCTCTTGGAGTTTTCCCTGCAATGAAAATTATACCTTCCTCGACCATTACAGTATCAGCTTGATTATTTAACCTTAATTCAGAAACTGATTCAAAATTAGTTACCGATTTTGTCCTAGAAAACTAGTCGTCTGATTCTGGTTCGATTTCGACGTCGGGGGCTGAGTTTGTCTCATCTTCTGATCCGGAGTCAACTTTGAAGTCGGGTGCTGACTCTTCGTGTAGATTGATTAGCTTTTCCCACATCTCTTTGGCACAGTTGAAGGATCCGACCCGCTTGAATACTTCTTTTGTTATACCGCATTGTAGGATTGCAGTCGCCTTTGTATCTGTTTCGATCATGTTGAGTGTTGGTTCATCCAATTTGTCCCAGGCAAGTGCTATCCCATCTTCTGTAGGGAATCTAAACCCCATTTGGATTATCATCCATAGATCTAGATGGGCCTTTAGGTGGGATTCCATTAGTGGTTCTGAAGTTCTCGCCAGAGAATAGAGGCAGACGAACACTGTTCCATTCTTGATTGGCCATTAAGGATAAATCTTGCACACAAAAAGAGAAAATAGAAATGTACCAACACTTGGTCTTGGATTAGTAGTGCGGGAGAAGGGAAAAAAATAGCCCAAAATAAATGTTGCATGAATTTCTAGGCAAAATAATAATAAAATAATAAAAACAATTTATGATAAATTTTTGAAAATGTTGATTTTGTCAATTCTGATTAATGATGAAAAAGTAAGAAGTCAAATGTTTAAAAAAATTTGCTTGAATTAGAGTAGCACGAATTTCGAACAAAATATTAAAATAATAATAAAATTATTTTATGAAAAATTTTCAAAAATTGATCATTTTAACAATTCTATCTTATGGTGAAAAAATGAGAATTCAAAATTGAAAGAGTCACCATGTGAAGAGGCACCATGCCCCTTCACTTAGTATAAAAGAAATGGATGAGAAGTGAAGAGACACTTAAGTTATTTTTCTCCTCTTTTCTTCCACCAAGGCTCTTCCTCTCCCCTCTTCTTCCTCCTCCTTGCCGAGACTCACCAAGGGGCTTTCCCCTTAGAAAACATCACAAGAGGACTCCCTCTTAAAGATCCAAGGTTTCCTACAAGGCTACAAGGGCAACGGGTGTTCTATGGTCAAGAAGGTCTTCACTTTTTCCCTATTTAAGGTTTATAACCAAGACAACAAGAGGTAAGACTCCGTCACCTATGGTATAATAGTTTTTATGTTCTCTTTCATGATTTAAGATTTGTTTGGGATCTATGTTGAGAAAACTATGGAATTAAGGCATCTTAGGGTTTCGGCCAAGCACCCTTTTAGGGTTTGGGATGATGTTAAAACCTCACTTATGGTTCATAATGCTTTCTCATGATAAAATAAGAATGAATTGTGAGTTGTGGAATTTTTGTAGCACCCAAAAGCCCCTATGAAGTTTCGGCCCTTCTTTCATTTCATGGCTAGGATTAGATCTAATCCTCCAAGCATGCTTAGTATGATTCCCTATGATATAATGGATGCTAATTGTGAGTTATACGAATTTTTCATGTCTTTATGATCCCTCTAGGGTTTCGGCCAAGACCCCTTTTCATGGTTAGAAATTAGGGTTAACCTCAATCATGTGTTCTAATGGCTTCCTATGACATTGTATGTATTGTATGGGTGTTATGTTACTTATGGTACCTCACATGTTACTTGAATAATAGGACATCCTGTTAGTAATATGAGAGAAGTGTCCTAAGGCAATCGCCTTATGATTGTAAACATTTATTTTAATAATAAATATTTACTATTTGAGTATACATATCTGTGTATTTGATTGGGATCTTAAACTCATTTACTGAATGTCCACAATACAATTCACAGCATGAGAGAATTTGTGATTAATTCATAACTAGTGATTATCTCTACATGTGCAATTGTGAAGTATTGAAATTGTCCCTAGTCGATGAATTGATAAATAAGGACACTATCAATTTTGTTGAGACTAGCATGGGTTATTCTCTAATCAGCTGATTCTCATTGGCTGGTGACATTGGGATGTTCGGAGATAAACATGAATGCTAGTTAAGGGAACTAGTTCATTGGAGTGACTGGCTGTAAAACTTCACATGGTAGTCTACATATAGACATGTCAGTGAAGTTCTTACTGCAGCTTAAGTGCGATGTTCCTTTGACTTGCGGTGTTCAAGTCATCTTGGTCATGGAGACTTATACTTTAACATCTTAAGCAAGCATCTCCAAGGAGGTGTGGACCCAGGATGGTTGGGTATAAGCCGAAGTGTCCGAAGATGTTTGAACAGCCTACAAATGATTCACCACTCCTTGCGAGGAGATGTATACCCAAGGCTTATCGTCGGATTGTTACTCAAAGCCTCTGGCCAAAGCATGACATGTTTAGAGTATAAGTCTCTTAAATACATGAGAGTAATTAGAATCCAAAGGACGAGAGAACGTTACTTGGGCTAGGTGTGACGTAGTCAGCCTAGTGGAGACTGACACACATAGACCATGGCCTGAACCAAGTGGGTATAAGATGGTGATGGGAATGAGGGACGATTCATTATAGCTGTTGAAGGGTTACAAAATAATTTCTGAGGTCAACCGTTGATCTTTCGATTAATTGGGGATCATGATGTACTACTAGGTGCCACTCATGATCGTTCTATAATTGGTTAATTATAGACGGCCAACATAAATCGAAAGCCGATTTAGTCACACGCACTACGAGTGATCCGAGGGATTTAAAACGAGTTGAAAATTGGATTTTTCCGATCAAGAGAGATAAGTCGAACCTGAATTTTCAGAGACGCATCGGAAGCTTAAAATGGCTAAGTCTTTTGAAGGCTTATTGGGCGAATTAAAAGAGTTTAATTTGCAAGGAGACGGCTTGGATTTGGCCGGCCAAAGAGGGTCCCCACCCTCTTTAGTTTGGCCAGCCACAATAAAAGGGAAACCAAATTGTTTGGTTTAAATTATAAAATAAATCGAGCGTGATTTATTTTATAAAATTATGGATAAAGAAATTTATATAAAGAAATTTATTCTTTTTATGAAAATTAAAATGAACCAGGAATTGGTTTATTTTATTTTATAAAATCAATTAAGAATTGATTTTTCCATGATAAAAAAAATTTATATAATAAATTTCTTGAAAAAATTTATTCCATAATAAAAGGGGAGACATGGTTGTTTTTATTATAAATTAAGTTATAATAAAAACTTGGCATAACGGAATATTCATAGAAAAATTGATAAGATAAATTTCTTATGAAAAATTTATTCCGTTAAAAGGAGACATGGCGATAAAGAGACTATTATATAAAGGTACCAAGGCAAGGCTTGGAAATTAATTCAAGAGAACAAGGATTCTTCCCTAGCCTCTCTTCCTCTCCTTCTCTCCCTCTCCCTCTTCTAGGGCCGGCTACCCTCTCCCTCTTCTAGGGCCGGCTGCCCTCACCTCCTTTGCCGTGAGCCACCTCCACCAAGAAGGTGCCGAAGAAGAAGAAGAAGCGGGTCGCGACTCCTTCCTTCCTCCCGGAATCTTGATTCCGTTTTTCGTTTGGTGGTTAGTTTTCCATCTCTCTCTCTTGATATCCTTGTCGTGCCTTTGGAGAATCTAGTAGTTCTTGTCGGCATGAAACTCGTGGCTTTGCGAAATAATCCCAAAGAGAACTCGGCGTGGACGCGAATAGAGGCGGAGCTTCCAACGGACGCTACGGTTGGATCTCGTCCCTTTCTACGAGTTACGCGAGGTATTAAGTAAATTAGTTTACTTTCTGCAAAATTTAAATATATGATCATGTCTCCACAACATAAGGTTGCATGTTAGATACATGGTTAAAAATAATTTGAGAAATTATTTATGCTAAAACTTCCGCTGCACGTAATAAAATTTTAAAATTACGAATCCGTATCCATGTCAACATGCACCCGGTCCCAACAGTGGTATCAGTGCCGGTTAGTGTACGACATAATCATATAATTGTTTTGCGGAAAAACTTTATCATGATCTCAATTTTGGAAAATTTTCCAATTATGGAAACTTCCCAATTATGATAAATTTTAGATTTAGGAATTTCAAAGTTTGGAAATCCTCATGAAATTTCGCAAACTTTTGAAATATCGTAGTTTCTGAAATTTTATGATAATTGTGAAAACTTCCCATTTTTGGAAACTTTCCAATTTTGGAAATTTTCTATTTTGGAAATTTTCCAATTTTGGAAATATGTAAGTTTTCTTTGTACCAGAAACTTACAATTATTCTGAAAACCTATTATGAAATCTCGCAATTTTGGGCACATTTTTCAAGAAAGTCTAGACAAATTTATGGATTATTAATTGACAATTAAATTCGAATTGGTTTTAAATTATTAACAAAATTCTTTATTTTGGATTGAGCCTCGGAGAGCCGTCCAATTTAAAGTTAGTTGTGGTAATTTAATTTCCTATTTTGAATAAAATTGACATGTTTAATTTGGTTACGCCTCGGGGAGCGGACCAAATTAGATTTACAATAAATTTCTTTTTTTGGGTATCTGAGCCTCGGGGAGCCACCCAAAGAAAACTATTTGTTGAAATTAATAAATCCATAAATAAAATATGTAATCAAATCTTGAAAATTTTGAGGTGATTCTCAAACGATAATTTCCTTATTTGATTTATGAGGTGATGCTCTTACATATTGTTGTCTCCAAAATTAATTAGGAAAATGGTTTCCTATAGAGTTTTCTTAAATAAGATGTTCATGAAAATAATATGTGGTTGAATTAAGGGAATCTGTCTCTTAATTTAATAAGATTTGATTTAGAGAAATCAAAGTCTTAAACATATTATTTCCGTATTTGATTATGATAATTTAGGAAATTATTTCCCAAAACAATTCTTTGAATAAAGTATGAAATTAGAATTAGGAAATCCGGTTCCTAATTCAATTAATGAGACTTGATAAATTAAGTCACATACATACTTTAATTAAGGAAATCGTCAGTACATGACATAATTACATGTCATGAATGTGCTTAGAAAAGAAAGGATGAGACCCAAAACCCCTTATAAAATATTAAGACCAACACCTTCCATTAATATGGTTAGAACCAGAGTTTTGTTTCTCGTTTGGGTTGATGGACACATCCATGCCCGGCTTGAACCTCAACATGTTCAAACCATGGAATTAGTTTATGATTAATATAGTTGGAGTCAGAGGTCAATCCTTAGTTTTGGTTGTTGGACACATCCAAGCCTGACTAAACGGTTGAATGAGCTCCAACCATATTAAAACTATTTCTTGATTAATGGGTCAGCCTTAAGCTTGGAGCATCGATTTGTTGTGCCACAGCCAAGGTCGATGTAAAGAGAGGTGCAGTTGGGTGCTATGTATATTGTTGCATACTTGTTAATGAGTTAACAACCCAATGATTTATGCAAACATTCAATTAGTTGATAGCATAAAGTGATAGTTACATATATGTGATATGTAATCGGTATAATTACCTACCTTCATAGCTAAGAATGACTTGATGGCCACAGCCATGGTTGTTCTTATCTATGGTTGGATATCAACCTATTTGAAGATGTTCCTACGATCTCCCGAATTGATAAAAAGGGTTATTCAATTCAAAAAATAAATAGGATTTAATTAATGTATGTTGATGCATTCTTTATCATTCTTCTCACATAAGCTCAATTTGTATTTCTAGGATAATTACTCGATTATGTCTTCTCTGAATTTGTGTTCCATTTTGGACACCAATAAACTGACTGGGCCAAACTTCATGGACTGGCTTAGAAACCTAAGGATAGTCCTCAAGGCAGAAAAACTTGCTTATGTCATTGAAGAACAACTTCCCAACCGTCCTCCTGAAGATGCAACTCCAGACCAGTTTCTTGAGTTGCTCAACCTGCTGAAGACTGTAGAGCCTTCTGTAAAGCAGGATCAGAAGACGGTACTGTTAGTTGGTTCCTCGAAGAAAGGTTCTAAGAGGAAGGCCAAAGAACAGAAAATGGGAAAGAAGAAAAAGACTGAAAAGACTAAAAAGACACCAAAAGGCACTTGCCATCACTGTGGCAAAGAGGGTCACTGGCGAAGAAACTGCAAGGTTTATCTTGAGTCCTTAAAGAAGAAGGCATCCGATGCCCCATCCTCTTCAGGTAACTTCGTTATTGAATGTCACTCTATTTCCTCAACCACCTGGGTACTTGATACTGGGTGTAGCTCACATATATGTAATGACATACAGGGGCTAAGGAATAGAAGAAGACTCGTCAAGAGAGAAGCAAATTTGCGAGTTTGAAATGGAGCAAAGATTGCTGCTGTTGCCATTGGAACATATTTGCTAAAGCTCCCTACTGGACGTGTCTTAGAATTGGATAATTGTTATTTTGTTCCTTTGTTAATAAAGAACATTGTATCTATTTCATGTTTGAATGAAAAGGGTTATCATTTAACTTTTAGTAACAATTGTTGTTACATAACTTTAAATGGTGTTCTTTATGGGACCGGAACTTTGTGCAATGGTATCTACACGTTAGATTTATCCAGTGATGTTTTCAATATCGAAGTTAGCAACAAACGTGCTCGAATAGATAATCGAATAGACTCCTATACGTGGCATTGTCGTCTTGTCCATGTAAGTAAGAAACGCATGACCAAATTACACCGATGTGGAATTCTGGAATCATTTGAACCCGGTTCATTTGATACATGCAAATCATGCTTAAAAGGCAAGATGACCAAATTATCCTTTTCCGAAAAAGGTAATACAGTAGGAGAATTGCTTGGTCTAATATATAATGATGTATATGGACCAATGTCAACTCTTACACAAGGAGGCTATAGCTACTTCATTACCTTTATCGATGATCACTCACGATTCGGGTATGTGTTCTTGATGAAACACAAATCTGAAGCCTTTGAGAAATTCAAAGAGTTCAGAAATAAAGTGGAGAAACATCTTGGCAAAAGTATTAAGATACTTCGATCCGATCGGGGTGGTGAATACTTAAGTCAAGAGTTTCAAGATTATCTTAGGGACAATGGGATATTGTCCCAATGGACTCCTCCGTATACACCACAGCATAATGGTGTATCTGAGAGGTGTAACCAAACCTTGATGGTCATGGTTAGGTCTATGATGAATCATGCAACTCTTCCAAAATCCTTTTGGGGCTATGCACTAAAGACAGCTGTTTACTTGCTAAACAGAGTCCTGACCAAGGTAGTCTCTACTACTCCATATGAGACATGGAATAGTAAGAAACCTCACTTAACTCACGTTAAGATATGGGGTTGTCCTGCTTATATGAAGTGGAATGTATCAGACAAATTGGATGCTAAGTCTGATAAATGTCTATTTATTGGATACCCTAAGGAAACGAAGGGTTACCAATTCTATCATCCCTTGCAACAAAAGGTGTTTGTTTCAAGGCATGCTGTATTTCTGGAAAAAGAATTTCTTTTACAAGAAAACAGTGGGAGTGGCATTGAACTTGATGAAGTTCAAGAAACTCTAATAGACATTACAGAGACACCTAGTCTAGACCCACAACCAATAACTCATAATGATGAGCTATCAGTTGAACCTAAAACAACACCACCTCTTCGTAGGTCTGATAGGACACGCAATATTCCAGAGAGATACGGATTTCTCATAAGTGAATCGAACGACGTGCTACTCATAAGCGATGACGAACCTATCAGTTATGAAGATGTTCTGAAAAGTTCAGAAAGGGACAAATGGCTTGAAGCCATGAAGTCGGAAATGGATTCCATGTACGAAAATCAAGTATGGGACATGGTTAACCCACCTGAAGGGATTAAGCCCATAGGGTGCAAGTGGGTTTTCAAGAAGAAAACCGACATGAAAGGTAATGTTGTTTCCTTTAAGGCTAGACTAGTGACAAAAGGATATCGTCAGAAATAAGGAATTGATTATGACGAAACCTATTCGCCAGTAGCTATGCTTAAATCCATTCGGAAGCTCCTGGTCATAGCAGCTAATTATGATTATGAGATATGGCAAATGGATGTGAAAACAGCTTTCCTTAATGGAAACCTGCTTGAGGATGTATACATGATTCAACCTGAAGGTTTCACATCGGTTGACAAAACCAAAATATGCAAGCTTCGGCGATCCATATATGGACTGAAGCAAGCATCCACGAGGTGGAACATCCGTTTTGATGAGACAATCAAAGAGTTTGATATCTCACAAAATCCTGACGAACCTTGTGTGTACAAGAAGGTTAGTGGGAGTGCAGTCGTATTCCTAGTGCTATATGTCGATGACATATTACTTATAGGAAACGATATATCAGTCTAACAGTCAGTTAAAATTTGGTTGTCCAAAACTGTTAGTGATATGAGAGAAGTGTCCTAAGGCAATCGCCTTATGATTGTAAAACATTTATTTTAATAAATGATAATTCACTATTTGAGTATACATGCTTGTGTATTTGATTGGGATCTTAAACTCATCTACTGAATGTCCGCAATACAACTCATAGCATAAGAGAATTTGTGATGGGATCACAACTAGTGATTATCTCTAAATGTGCAAATGTGAAGTATTGAAAATATCCCTAGTCGATGAATTGATAAATACGGACACTATCAATTCTGTTGAGACTAGCATGGGTTATTCTCTAATCAGCTGATTCTCTGTAACGCCCCAAAATTCCCATTTTTAGTTCTTAAAGTCCTTAGAATTATTTAAAAATGGTTTAGAAATATTCTAGATATTTTTAGGAATTTTTAGAATATTTTTATGGAATTTTCCGAGTCCGTTTGGTATTTTAAAAAAAAGGAGAAAAAAAAAGGGAAAATCCACTTAAGGGAAGCCGGTGGTTCGAACCCGCGACCACCCCGTAACCGGAAACGAGCGCGACCAGCTAGGCTAGGGTATCAAGCACAGCAAAGGATGGAGAGAAATATATTTAAGGTGTAGTTAGGTTAATCCGCCCCCATAAGTATAAATAGGTAATTAAAGAGAGAAGTTTTATTTCTCTCCTCTCCAAACCCTCACGCCGACTTC
>JAGFNQ010004360.1:321809-383128 GCA_024364735.1 Boesenbergia rotunda
TTCATAACATGACATATTCAGCATAACCATGGCATATCATTCATAAACATGACATATCATTCGTAAACATGGCATATCATTCATAACATGGCATATCATTCATAACATGCATATCATTGCATAACCATGGCATATCATTCATAAACATGGCATATCATTCATAAACATGGCATATCATTCATAACATCATATCATTCATAACATGGCATATCATTCATAAACATGGCATATCATTCGTAAACATGGCATATCATTCATAACATAGCATATCATTCATAAACATAAATCACATCTTACCATAGGGCCATTGGGACCCTTACTTGAATAAATCTTAACTTTATCCTATTAACCCTTATTGGCCGAAACTTGTGGAGTCCCAAGGCCATGTGAAATTCACATAATCACCATCCTTCATCCTTATATCATGGCAACACATAAACATATGCTTGAAGTTAAAGACTCAACCCTAACCCTTGGGTCCTTGGGGTTGGCCGAACCATATGGGCCTCTAGGGTGCTCCAAAAATTCCCAAAATTTATACTTAACTTCTAAACATCATAAGGGAACATTAAATAACATTATCAATGATTTTTAACATATTTATAGACATTTAAATCATGGTGGCCGAAACCCATAAACATAGGGACCTTGGTTTTGCCCTTTCATGTTGGCCGAAACCCTAGAGTGTCCTAGGGTACTCCAAAAATTCCCAAAAATTATACTAACTTCTAAACATCATAAGGGAACATAAATAATCATTATCATGATTTTTAACATATTTTTAGACATTTAAAACATGGTGGCCGAAACCCTTGAACTTAAGGTTCTGGGTTTTGCTTCTTTCATGTTGGCCGAAACTCTAGGGTGTCCTAGGGGTACTCCAAAAATTCCCAAAAAATTAAATTAACTCTAAACATCATAAGGGAACATCAAATAACATTATCATGATTTTTAACATATTTTTAGACATTTAAAACATAGGCCGAAACCCTTGAACTTAAGGTTCTGGGTTTTGCTTCTTTCATGTTGGCCGAAACCTAGGGTGTCCTAGGGTACTCCAAAAATTCCCAAAAATTAACTAACTTCTAAACATCATAAGGGAACATAAATAAATTATCATGATTTTTAACATATTTCTAGACATTTAAAACATAGTGGCCGAAACCCTTGAACTTAAGGTTCTGGGTTTTGCTTCTTTCATGTTGGCCGAAACTCTAGGGTGTCCTAGGGTACTCCAAAAATCCCAAAAATTATACTTAACTTCTAAACATCATAAGGGAACATAAATAAATTATCATGATTTTTAGCCATAATTATGGACCTTTAAACATGCTGGCCGAAACCTTGAACATAGGAACCTTGATTTTGTTTCCCTTTCAACATTAAATCCGAAAACTAACCCATATATCATGCCAAAAATCATGGAAATCATAGGTAACTATTATACCACAGGTGAGGGAGTCTTACCTTAGTTTTCTTGATTTTTCGAACCTTGAAAGAGGAGAAGGAAGAGGACTTGGTATCTCTTGACCACAACTAATCCTTGTCACCTTGTAGGAACTTTAGATCTTGAGAGATGAGACCCTTGTGAAGTTTTCTCCAAGGAACTCCTCCCTTTGGTGCTCGGCAAGAATGAGGGAATGAAGAGGAGAGGTAATGCACTTGATTGAGAGAAGAAGTAACTCCCAAAACTCCTCTCATTATAACCCATCAAGGAGGCAAATGAAGAGCCTCTCCATGACCCTTCACCTCCTTTTACCTCTTAACCATCCTCCACTTCAATTACTCATAAGAATTCCTTGCTAGGTGAGTTGGTTAAGCTTACATGGTTGTACAAGAGGTCCAAGGTTCAATCCTTGGCTCATGCACATTTATTTTTATTTTGATTTTCATTTCATTTATTTTATTATTTTATTTCTTAAATTCCGAAAATCCCCCCTAAAATCACCCATAATTATGCCAATATTCCTAAATAAAATTCTTTTATATTTATATTAATTTTACCTAATTTATATTAATTTTACCTAATTAATACCCATTTTTGGAGCCCATTTAAAGCTCATTAGTACTAGTTTTTCTCAATTTAAATGAGAAAACATGGATTTCTAGGCCCAATTTTACATAATTATTTCTGGGCCCCTCGGAAAATTATCTAGACATGCTCAATATTTTAAGAAAATATTAAGAGAATTTTCCGGGTCGTTACAATCCCCCATACCTCTTGAAAGTTCGTCCTCGAACTTAGAATAATTCTGGGTACTTGCGCCTCATTTCGTCCTCGCGTTCCCAGGTAGCTTCCTCGAACCGCTGGCTTCGCCATAAGATCTTGACTAGAGGTACCTCCTTATTCCTCAGCTTCTTGACTTCCTATCCAAAATCTGGATGGGTCTGCTCTCATAACTTAGGTCCTCTTGTACTTGTACTATCTGCGGCTCGACCACTCGGTCCATATTCGGGATACACTTTTTAAGCAGGGATACGTGGAATACGTTATGGATAGCTGACATCTCTGAGGCAGCTCCAACTCATATGCCACCTTACCAACTCTTTTCAGAATTAAGTATGGGCCCCACATATCTCGGACTCAGCTTTCCTTTCTTCCCAAATCTTGTCACTCCTTTCATAGGAGCCACTTTAAGAAATACCAAATCTCCAACATTAAATTCTAATGGTCTGCGCCGGACATCGGCATAACTCTTCTGCCGTCTCTGAGCAGTTTCTATCCGTTGTCGAATATTTTGAATAGCTCGGGTGGCGCTGTCAATAACATCCGTTATGAGCCCCATCTCCTTCTTTTCCCCACTCTCGTACCAACATATCGGAGATCTACATCTCCTGCCATACAAGGCTTCATAATGTGCCATTCCTATAGTAGCTTGGTAGCTATTGTTGTAAGCGAATTCCGCCAAGCATAGATATCGACACCAACTTCCCTTGAAATCCAGGGCACAAGCTCTCAACATATCTTCTAGCACTTGATTTACCCGCTCAGTTTGCCCATCAGTCTGCGAGTGAAAGGCGGTGCTAAATCGTAGTTTAGTGCCGAGAGACTTCTGAACGTATTCCCAAAAATGCGAGGTAAAACGACCATCCCTATCTGAGATAATGGTCTTCGGAACTCCATGAAGTCTGATTACTTCCTTAACATACATTGAGCCAGTTGCTCAATCGAATAGTCATCTTGATCGCCAAGAAATGAGCAGACTTCGTCAGTCTATCCACGATCACCCATATTGCATCATACCCATTAGTAGTCCTGGGAAGCCCTGAAATGAAATCCATAGAGATGTCTTCCCATTTCCACTCCGGAATCGCTAGTGGCTGCAGAACTCCTCCGGGTCGCTGGTGTTCCGCCTTTACTTGTTGGCAAGTCATGCAAGCACTAACATGCTGAGCCACATCCCTCTTCATACCGGACCACCAGAACTTCTCCTTCAGATCTTGATACATCTTGGTGGATCCGGGATGCATCGAATAAGGGGACTCGTGAGCTTCCGTCAGTATTTTTCTTCAAAGCTCCTGATCATTAGGGATACATAGACGATCCCTAAGGTATAATACCCCCCCTTTGGCGATATGAAAAACCATCGCCCTTTCCTTCTAGGATCTCCCGTTTTATTTTTTGAAGACTCAGATCACTCTCTTGTTTTTCGAATATATCCTCAAACAGTGCAGGTGATATTGTCATGGTGGAAAGTCGCTCGGAGATGACCTCGACCCCGAAATTCATAATTTCTCTTTCAAGTGGTCGGGGTAATTTAGATATGGACATCAAGGTGGCACTTGCCTTCCGGCTGAGTGCATCGGCCACTTTGTTTGCCTTCCCTGGATGATAGAGGATCTCACAGTCATAGTCCTTTACCAACTCAAGCCATCGGCGTTGTCTCATATTCAGATCTTTCTGAGTGAAGAAATATCGCAGACTCTGATGGTCTGTATAAATTCGACACTGTGCTCCGTACAGATAATGTCTCCATATCTTAAGAGCGAAGACCACCGCGGCCAATTCCAGATCATGAGTGGGGTAATTCTGTTCATATTCCTTGAGTTGTCTAGAGGCATAGGCAATAACCTTCCCACTCTGCATAAGTACAGCTCCAAGTCCTAATTTGGAGGCATCGCTGTACATGTCAAAAACCTGATTACCTTCTAGAAGGGTAAGGATGGGTGCACTTGTGAGTCTCCTTTTTAATTCCAAGAAACTCTTTTCACAGTCTTCCGTCCATTCATACTTCTTGTCCTTCCGGGTGAGAGCGGTTAAAGGGGCTGCAATCCTCGAGAAATCCTCCACAAATTTTCTGTAATAGCCTGCCAATCCAAGAAAACTTCTGATCTCGCTGGCGTTCTTTGGCCGGCTCCAGTTATTCACCGCTTCAACCTTCATTGGATCCACCATAACTCCATCTTTAGAGATAATATGGCCCAAAAAGCCCACTTGGTCGAGCCAGAACTCACATTTGGAAAATTTCGCATATAGTTGCTTTTCCCCAAGAATCTCTAATACTTTCTTCAGGTGCTCAGCGTGCTCTTCTTGGGTCCTCGAATAAATAAGAATATCATCGATGAAGACGATCACAAATTTGTCGAGGAACGACGAGAACACCCGATTCATCAGGTCCATAAACATAGCAGGGGCATTCGTCACGCCAAATGGCATAACAACAAATTCAAAGTGCCCGTACCTCGTTCGGAAAGCAGTCTTTGGAATATCCCCCTGTTTTACTCTAACTTGATGATACCCAGACCTCAAATCAATCTTGGAGAAAATAGTGGCTCCCTTTAATTGGTCAAACAGGTCATCTATCCTCGGAAGAGGATACATGTTCTTGATAGTTACATTGTTCAGTGCTCGATAATCTATGCACATTCGCATAGATCCATCTTTCTTCTTCACAAACAGTACCGGAGCTCCCCAGGGGGAATGGCTAGGGCGAATAAATCCCTTATTTAGCAACTCCTGTAGCTGTTCCTGAAGTTCCTTTAATTCGGTCGGCGCCATACGGTAAGGTGCCTTGGAGATCGGGTTAGTACCAGGAATTAATTCAATCTCAAATTCCACTTCTCTATCAGGAGCCAATCCTGGTAATTCCTCTGGGAAAACCCCTGGGTAGTCACACACCACCCGGACATCTTCCAGCTTCCGATTCTTCACTTGACTGGCATCAACTACATATGCTAGAAATCCAGTACATCCTTGCTCTAACATCCTCTGAGCTTGAAGAGTTGATAAACATTTCCTGGTCCTTTTCCTTGGCTCTCCGATAAATTCGAACATAGAACTTGCCTCTGGTCGAAAGACCACCTTTCGTTTACGGCACTCAATAGAAGCACCATATTTACCCAGGAAATCCATTCCCATTATAACATCATAATCTTTCATGTCAAGTACTATCAGATCGCAGTAAAGTTCCCTTCCTGCAATTCTGACCGGCACCGCACACAGCACATGAGTGGATGTCATTATTTCCCCCAAGGGTAGGGTCGTTAAGAACTTGCCGTCTAACACTTGCGGAAACCTATCTATCTTCTTGGTAAAGGGTACCGAAATGAACGAGTGCGTTGCCCCAGTATCAAATAGTACAGTAGCATACTGACTGGAAATAAGTATCTGACCTGTGACAACCGTAGAAGCTTCCGCAGCATCTTCCTTGGTAACCGAGAAAACCCTGGCATTTGTCATTGTTGGAGAGGCCTCCAACATCGGGGTCCCTTCCAATTCGGCTGGCAAATAGTGCAACTTCGCTGGTGCGCCCTGGTATTGAGCCAATGGTTGGGGAAGGGCCTGATTCTTGGTAGGACAGTGAGCCGCCATATGTCCTTCCACACCACAGGTGAAGCACCGGTTCGTACCCTTACGGCATTCCCCAGAGTGGTTCTTCCCGCATGTCGCACATGGTGGAAACTTGGTCTGTTTATTTGCTGGGCCCCCTTGAGAGTTGTTCCATGGCTTCCGTTTACCACCCTGATCCCCCTTCCCGCTAGCGTGGTTGCTCTGGGACTTCTGTCCTCCTAAGCGATTATTAACGGAAAGAACATTAGGGTTAATGAGAGAAAGAATCGAGGATTCCGGTATGAACTTGATTCTTACTTTCATTCATCGCCTTCCGTTGCTGTTTGATATTGTTCAGATAGTGCTCAGTGAGTAGGGCACTACTGAACAGTTCCTCGGCGGTCTGAGGTCTGTTAACTCTGCCAGCCACATTCAGAGCTATTTCAGGCCGCAACATCCTTAGCATAAGTCGGACCCTCTCTTTCTCAGTACGGACCAACTCAGGGCACAGTCGAGCCAGTCGATTAAATTTCTTCACGGCCTCATCGACCGAGAGATCGCCCTACCGGAATTCCGTGAATTCGTCATAGTGTTTGTTCGTAACTCGCATGTTGAAGAACTCTTCGAAGAACTCTGATTCAAAATCTGCCCAGGCCATCTGGTCCACCGGTCTCTTGGCCTTAACCCTTTCCCACCACATCCTGGCATCTCCAGACAGGCAGAATGACGCACACTTGATCTTCTCATGTTCAGGCCAGTCCAGCAACTCTAAGGTACTTTCCATCATCTTGAACCATGCCTGGGCGTCCCAAGGTTCGCCAGCACCCGAGAAATTCTCCGGTTTCAGCCTTAACCACTGGATCAAATAAGCTTCCTGTCGTGCCACAGTGGTTGGGCCCGGTGGAGGAGTGTGCGTAACAGTAGGTGCCATAGGTGTAGCAGTCTGATTCACGGGTGGGGTAGTTGAATTTTCCTGTTGATTCATCAAGGTGTTAATGGTCTGCTGCTGCTCGCTGACCTGACGCTGAAGTTGAGTCACTAATTCCATCAGGTCAGGCGATGGGGTTGCCTCGTTAAGTCAGTGACTCTGTCTTCTAGCCATGTTCCCCTTCACCAAATACAAGTATGATCAACCTCAGTATTTTGCTACCCTTATATTGTTCTAAATATCTAATTCCTAAAATAAGATAAAGCATCATTCGTCGTTACTTATCGTAACGTACTTTTCATCATCAATACCGTTCATACTTGCATATTCTATAGTCATAGGTATCATCATTCTAGAACCATAATAGAACATAAAATACACTTAAAGGTACTTACTTGGAAGTGGCAGGATGAGGGCTTGATGTGTGTGTAGTGAGATGGTAACGGCTCGATAACAACCTGTAACGCCCGCTTTTTTTTTTTTTAAAGCGGCGTTACGCTAACATACTTAAGGCATGTAACACCATACTGCAGCGGAAATAACTTAAACTTTACATGCCCCTACTACCATTTCTAACATAGTGACATGGACACTAGACATATAGACTTCATACTTAAACATCATGTCATAACAAGCTTAACATCATATCATGGGGTTCATTTCATATCATGCATAACATCATGTCATAAGTTTCCATAAGTCACTAATCGAGCATATACTTAACAAAAGTAAAGTTCTTAGCATAACGGCAACCGTTCGATTTCATGGGCCAAGTCACTATCACACACATATAATCTTGCCCTCCTGCTGCTTCCTCATGGTCCCCTTGCATGATCTGCGGTATAAGGAAAAAGACTATAAGCACACAGGCTTAGTAAGACTCTTTCCTACTCACTAAAATCATTCGTCATTCATTCATAATCATATGGAACATAAGCATCATAAACATTTCTATCATAGCATAAAGCATAAACATAGGCATAAATCTAATTAAACATTCTTATCATGGCCTAAAGTATAAACATAGGCATAAACATAATTAAACATTCTAAGCATGGCATCATACATGGCATGAACATAACTTAATAAACTTTCCTAGCATGGCATGGGACATGGCATGAATATAAACATAAGATATAAACCAACCTATATGGCATAAACATAGGCATACATTCTAACATATCATAAGAGCATCTTCTTACCATAATCATAACATGGATCATTCATTCTAATACATATCTTTTAACATGGAGCATAAGCATAACACATCATTATCATAACATAATGCATAACATGTATGAATGCATGGGTGGAATGCATATACATATGGATGCTTAACTTTTAAAATCATACTTTTAAAATGCTTAAACATAATCATCATAACATTTGGGGTCCCCGGCTTGTACCACATACATACATCATAGCGCGCATCCCTAGTAAATCCGAGGTAGTGAGCCCCGACCTACTAGGGTAAGGACAGCATAGTCGGTAGTCCCCGAACCGAGGCGTTCTCAAGGAGCCCATCCCTGTTGCACAGCTCCGGTAGTGCCAGAACCGTGAACAGCTCCGGTAGTCCAGAACCGGGGCGTTCTTAAGGTGCCCATCCCTTGGACCCATACTTGGGTCCGGTACAAGCCCATTCATAAAGTAAAATACTTTGCATGCTTCATCATTCATAAGACATTCATATCATACTTATCATGGCATCATTCTTATCATGAACATGATCATAACATACTTATCATGGCATCCTTCTTATCATGAACATAGACATAACATACTTGTCGTGACATCATTCTCATTCTTAGACATGGCATATGTACACATCATTCATAGAGCATGGCATATGTTCGTATCATCCTAAAACATGACATATCATTCCTAAACATGGCATATCATGCATAACCATGGCATATCATTCATAAACATGACATATCATTCGTAACATGGCATATCATTCATAACATGGCATATCATTCATAAACATGACATATCATGCATAACCATGACATATCATTCATAAACATGACATATCATTCGTAACATGGCATATCATTCATAACATGGCATATTATTCATAAACATGACATATCATGCATAACCATGGCATATCATTCATAAACATGGCATATCATTCGTAAACATGGCATATCATTCATAACATGGCATATCATTCATAAACATGGCATATCATTCATAAACATAACATATCATTCATAAACATGACATATCATTCGTAAACATGGCATATCATTCATAAACATAAATCACATCTTACCATAAGGCCCTTGGGACCCTTACTTGTAATAAATCTTAACTTTTATCCTATTAACCCTTATTGGCCGAAACTTGTGGAGTCCCAAGGCCATGTGAAAATTCACATAACCACCATCCATCATCCTTATATCATGGCAACACATAAACATATGCTTGAAGTTAAAGACTCAACCCTAACCCTTGGGTCCTTGGGGTTGGCCGAACCATATGGGCCTCTAGGATGCTCCAAAAATTCCCAAAAATTATACATAACTTCTAAACATCATAATGGAACATAAAATAACATTATCATGATTTTTAACATATTTATAGACATTTAAATCATGGTGGCCGAAACCCATATACATAGGGACCTTGGTTTTGCCCCTTTCATGTTGGCCGAAACCCTAGAGTGTCCTAGGGTACTCCAAAAATCCCCAAAAATTATACTTAACCTCTACACATCATAAGAGAACATAAAATAACATTATCATGATTTTTAACATATTTCTAGACATTTAAAACATGGTGGCCGAAACCCTTGAACTTAAGGTTCTGGGTTTTACTTCTTTCATGTTGGCCGAAACTCTAGGGTGTCCTAGGGTACTCCAAAAATTCCAAAAAATTATATGTAACCTCTAGACATCATAATGGAACATCAAATAACATTATCATGATTTTTAACATATTTCTAGACATTTAAAACATGGTGGCTGAAACCCTTGAACTTAAGGTTCTGGGTTTTGCTTCTTTCATGTTGGCCGAAACTCTAGGGTGTCCTAGGGTACTCCAAAAATTCCCAAAAATTATACTTAACTTCTAAACATCATAAGGGAACATTAAATAACATTATCATGATTTTGAAAATATTTCTAGTCATTTAAAACATAGTGGCCGAAACCCTTGAACTTAAGGTTCTGGGTTTTGCTTCTTTCATGTTGGCTGAAAATCTAGGGTGTCCTAGGGTACTCCAAAAATTCCCAAAAATTATACTTAAATTCTAAAAATAATAAGGGAACATTAAATAACATTATCATGATTTTTAGCATATTTATAGACCTTTAAATCCTAGTGGCCGAAACCCTTGAACATAGGAACCTTGATTTTGTTTCCTTTCAACATTAAATCCGAAAACTAACCCATATATCATGCTAAAATTCATGGAAATCATAGGTAACTATTATACCACAGGTGAGGGAGTCTTACCTTAGATTTCTTGATTTTTTTCGAACCTTGAAAGAGGAGAAGGAAGAGGACTTGGTATCTCTTGACCACAACTAGACCTTGTCACCTTGTAGGAACTTTAGATCTTGAGAGATGAGACCCCTTGTGAAGTTTTCTCCAAGGAACTCCTCCCTTTGGTGCTCGGCAAGAATGAGGGATGAAGAGGAGAGGTAATGCACTTGATTGAGAGAAGAAGTAACTCCCAAAACTCCTCTCATTATAACCCATCAAGGAGGCTAATGAAGAGCCTCTCCATGACTCTTCACCTCCTTTTACCTCTTAACCAACCTCCACTTCAATTACTCATAAGATTTCCTTGCTAGGTGAGTTGGTTAAAGCATTCTTGGTTGTCCAAGAGGTCCAAGGTTCAATCCTTGACTCATGCACATTTATTTTTATTTTGATTTTCATTTCATTTATTTTATTACTTTATTTCCTTAAAATCCGAAAATCCCCCCTAAAATCACCCATAATTATGCCAATATTCCTAAATAAAATTCTTTTATATTTATATTAGTTTTACCTAATTTATATTAATTTTACCTAATTAATACCCACTTTTGGAGCCCTTTTAAAGCTCATTAGTACCTAGTAGTTTTTCTCAATTTAAATGAGAAAACATGGATTTCTAGGCCCAATTTTACATAATTATTTCTGGGCCCCTCGAAAAATTATCTAGACATGCTCAATATTTTAAGGAAATATTAAGAGAATTTTCCGGGTCGTTACACTCGTCCCTCAGATGCTCACACAAGTCCTCGGCTTACCTCCATGCCATCCTTCACATACACCTCGAAATCCGCTTCACTCGGCTCATCGTCCTTGCTTTGTCCATGGTCCCTCGGATACGCACACAAGCCCATGGCTTGCCTCCATGCCATCGTTCACAGTACCCGAAGACGTCCAACCAAGGCTATGTGTATCCTGAAAACCTGCACACTCACATACACATATTAGATCAACATGAAACCCTAACTTAATCATATTGACACACACATCAAAACCCATGATCCTCCTGATCATACTTGGGCCGATTACCCCAACACTCTTCTCCCTCTCCTTCTTTCTTTTTGAATCTCCTCTTGTGGCTAGTGTTGGGTATGGCTTGGCGGATTTCCTAAGCGAATACTCAATCGTTCCGAGAGACCTCTCCATGTCTACGGATTAAAAAATTAATATGAATGGAGACCCGTCTCCCAACAACCATATCGTGCCATATCGAACGATCCAAATTACAACTTGGCCAATTACAAATAGCGGTCTTGTAATTTGCTTGACCGTTCGACCGCGGAAAAGGCGATGAGTGGATCGCCGACTTTTGTGTTTATGGTCAGGGTCCAGTTAGTAAATTATTCACCATGATACAATATGAAAATAATAAACTAACTAACATGAAATGACGAGGTTAGCAAACATGACACATAATAGACATAAGGATAATCAAGGAGCTTGGGGAAGAGATATACCTTCCCGATCACCTCGCGGTCTTCTACCTTATGTCCCTCCCTTCACGGACGTCGTGTGGGCAACGATCTACCATGAACCGAGATCACCAAGGCCTCCGAACAATCGTGCTTTCTTCTTCTCTCCTAGCCGAACCAAAACCCAAATCCTAGGGTTAGCACCACCGACCCTTGTCTCCTCTTCCCTTGCGTCGCCATCCGCCGGAGCCTCCAAGGCCTTGCCAGCTCAAAAGATGACCTCAAGAGGAGACCAAAGAAGAAGGAGAAGAAGAAGAATCTCCTTCCTCCTTTACCCAAAATCGGCTGCTCACCTTCACTCTACCCTTTGGCGCCGCCGACTTCAACAGCCACCCGTCGGCCTCCTCTTGCGTGCCACTCACAAGCCTCCCTCTCCTCGCCATTCACCACCAAAAGGAGGAGAAGAACCTCCCTTTCCTTGGTAGAGACCGGCGTCCTAGGAGAAGAGAATGTGAGTTGAGGAGGAAGAAGATCTCCCTCCTCTACCCGGCGCCCTAAGAGAGAGAAATGAGGGAGAGAAAGTGAGAGAGCTTGGGGTGGATTAATTGGATTGTCTAGCCTTAGTTTCATGGTCTCATGGGATATATATAGGGCTAAGGTAGGGACCAAGAGGAGGAGTTGAATCTTGGCCCACCAATGGATCTAAACCCGATCCATTAATTAAGATCCATTCCACTAAAGGATCTTAATTGAACTTTCTCACCAACCCCTATATTTTCATATGGGCTCCACATATTACGAGTTGTCCATCCTCCCGTGTTTAAGATCTCGAATGCCTGTTAATTAATTTAAATTACTGACAATTCAAATTAATTAACCTCTGAGTCCTTGACTAATACCACTCGACCTTATCATCATACCGATCAAATCCACCTGCAGGGTTTAGCATGATGAACCTTTCGAGCTCATCAAGGGGGCATCATCATCCTGACTCACCAGGACACGGATTCCGTCAATAATCAACATCACATCATATTATTAATATTTTCTCCTAACTTACCGGGCCTATCGATCTAACAGAATAGATCACTCCCATTGGTAAATCAAAGAAATAATAGTTAATAATATATGCCCATTATTATATCGGAATTAAGGAATTGTACTCCATAATATAATCTTGAGGTCCTATCCAATTATCGAGTCAGTACAAATTGGATAACCTCGGGTTTTGGTCCTGCTCAATGTACTAAAAGCACACTAGTGTAATTCTATGGTCAAGACCAACCACACTTAATTACACTACAACCATTCCGATGGGTTGTCCAAATCCACCTCGGTTGTGAGCCTCTATTTATACTAAGCAAGGATCTGATAACATGATCTTCCGTGTGACACCACACACCATGTTATCTACAATGCAATGTAATTGGACTTCATGCATGTACTAATATAAACAGGCACCTAGTGTAGTTGTGATTCTCTTTTCAAAATAAAGATGTTCATATAAAAAAATTCATGTCTTTCTGTATACACATCTTACAGCTATCACCACAATGGTGATTCTTTTCTGATGCTTGAGAGATCGTGTTCATGTGGATACGCATACAGGCATGGACACTTGAATTTACAAGAGATCCGGCATACCTCGGACAAGCGGGATAAGCGAAGGGCATATGCCAAAGGTATACCTACATGATAGGAATTTATAAATTATCTTTGTATGAGTTTTCTTTCGCATAGATCACTCGTGAGATCTATTATTTTTGCTGTGATTTTTAAATATTATTTGCCTATAGATCCCTACAGTGGTATTAGAGTAAGGTTGCGAAAGATCGTACAATGTTTAGAAAAACTTTTATATGTGATATAGAAGTAGGACATAATTTTGTTATGGAATCTATAATGTATGAGCATTTGTCGAGATACAAAACTGATCAAACTAAATGTCCATAGCATCATCATATGAAATATGAAAGTGTGCTAGGATCCGATTGTTCTAAACAAATTTTATAACCAATGGTTTTGACTCATGAGAAATTTTACAATCATAATAAAAATTAATGTCCTAAATCTATTATGTGTGATTGATGACATGGTGCATAGTTATGACCTTAAACCCAATGTAATTGGATGTATGTGTGTGTGCATGTTGTAATGTAATTCATAATACGGTTTGCATGTCATGCCTTATCTCTATTT
Source organism: Boesenbergia rotunda (assembly GCA_024364735.1). Classification (NCBI taxonomy): domain Eukaryota; kingdom Viridiplantae; phylum Streptophyta; class Magnoliopsida; order Zingiberales; family Zingiberaceae; genus Boesenbergia; species Boesenbergia rotunda. The sequence goes on from JAGFNQ010004360.1 coordinate 335,608, forward strand.
TTCTAATTGTAAAATAGATTTAGACTCGAATGTAACTCGAGTTTTCCTAATTTGTAATGTACAAAATGAGGAGTAGAATGCCCATTGAAGGATGAAGTTACAAGAAGGATGCCAACGACACATGATGACTGAAGGATGCACTTGGAGAAGATGTTATCCCTAAGTTGACCATTGATTTTCTCATTGGCTTGAGAAAATCATAGTATACGGGCCATAACCATGTCACATTTTACTGAAATATGCAATAGCTATATGTGATGCATGATTTGATAAATATTGATCTTAATTATGTACACTCGATATGCCTACCAAAGTTTGGTACTCATAAACTACCTCGATCATTTGTTGTTGGGTTTGCCAAAGTAAAGCGACACATTTTATCTTGGTAGAGTGCAAGAGAATAATTGTGATGTCCCGCTATCGAGCTTTGGGTGAGACTTAAGTAAGTCACCTCAATTGGATTGAGAAACTTAGAGGCATATCCCAAAAGTTGGGAAAATTAGGTAAGAGAACAATTATACTAGGTCTTGGACGATTAGCTAAAGCTAACTCAGGATGATGTGTAATATGGATCTTGACCCTCTGTTTCCAAGAGTGCCATAAGATGTAATTTGTAGCGACCCGACTTCTCTGCCTTAGACGGAACGTTACTTTTGTCTACTTCTCGACTCTAATGCACGACTAATAGAAATGCGGAAATCCTTTTTTTTCTTTTAAATTCATCTAAGGATGATATTCTAACTTATGTAGTCATGCATGATACCATGTCACATTTTCTTTCTCAAAAACTCGTAAATTGATACTTATTGAAACCTGCCTCACCCAACTCATCTTTCGGGTATCAGTCGACTGATACTGTATCAGTCGACTGATACGCCTGAAAGCTGAATTTTCAGGTTTCGGCACTTGCTTCAAGACTCCACCAAACCTATACTTTCGAGTCATATAGAATTCTGACACCATTTCTATACTCTATGTCAACTTCCTAAACAATTTAGCCAACCAAAACGAATCCATAAACTTAAAATTAGGACTTTTGCGGAAAGAAATAAGCTATTCAAGTTATATGAACTTTAACAATAAAATTTGTACCAATCTTGACTCCTATGCATTCATAACACCAAATACATGTTCTATAACCTTGCTAAAATATTATGAAACATGAATGCAACTTTTCTAAACATATTTAAGCAATAGAACTTGATTCAAAGAGAAATTAGTACTATCTTGGCACAAACATCTATTTCTCCAACAAAGTATCAATATTTCTATCTACTCACACTTTTACTCATCCAACGAAATCATAAGGACATGTATGCTAAATGAAATGACATGAAATCTTTACTCTAAGAAATTGAGCATGTAAAACTATCCAAAGCTTAAATGTTCGCTAAACTCCATAAAGCAAGAACTTGAAATTGAATAAACTAAAACATTGTAATTCAAATAACTAAATTGTCTCGTCTCAAAGATCTCTCCAAAATCAGCCACCACACACACTTTACTCAGCACCGCCTCGTCGCCTTCCTTCAGAATTGCTTGCCTTTACCTTTATCTGCAGTAAGAGGAAATGCAACTAGTAAGCAAAAAGCTTAGTAAGTACTATCTAGCTCACAAAATCTCGAAATGTGCAAACATGCTTCTTGAACAATATGAAAATCATATGAGATACTTATATGCTTGAAAGAAAACTAAGAACATGTATAACTCAAAACATGCATACTCAAGCATTAATAAATCTCAATTTACTTTTCTTGGCTCAACTTGAAACTTTAGCTATTCTTTAACTTTTTGAAAACTCTTTAAACTTTAGAAACTTTGCTAAAGCATATACTTGAAAATAATAATAACTTGGATCCACTGAAGACGTAAGTATCATCTCATGCGCGTTCCCTAAAAGGTTGGGGTAGCGAGCCACCAATCCTAATAGAGCAGACCTTGGTCTACCAGGGCCAAGACCTTGGAATTGGACACCTGGATTTCTTTAACGACGCCCTTGGACGCCGGGTACTGGCCTTAGAAAATAAAATAGCTTTTCTTTCTTTTCTTTCTTATCTATAAATGCCTTGGCATTTTCTCGAGCACCTTGCGTGCTAAAATCCCTAAGTCTTGACTTTTGGGGATTTCTTAAGGCCTTGGCCTTTTCTTTTCTTATCTTTATCTTCTCTTTTCTTTTCTCATAACTTTCTTAGCCCCTAATCTCACATAGGGTGCTTTATCAAACTTATACAAGCATATAATGAACTAAGATCACATGCAAAAACTTAAACAAAAAGGAAATATCTCTTTTAAAAACTTTTAAGGGAAATTCTTGCGGAAAAACCGCCTCTTACTGCAGGTGAGCAGTACTTACATTGATATCTTGGACTTACAACCAAGATTGACGTCTAGGACTCGGGAGAAACTTGAAATCTCGGAGAATTCTTCGCGCCTACGCGTTCTCCTCGTCGAGACGAATACAACGCTCCGCTTTCTTTGATCCCTCCTTGGCCGGCGCCCCTTGGAAGAGAGGAGAAGGGCTTGGGCGTGCGTGCGTGAGAGGGAGAGGCTGCTTCGCGCGGCTAGGGTGAGGAAGAGAAACCCAAAATTCTAATTTCCTCTCTTAACTTATCTATTTATACTTATGGGGCGGATCGATCTAACTACACCTTAAATATATTTCTCTCCACCCTTTGCTGTGCTTGATACCCTAGCCTGGCTGGTCGCGCGCTTGCCTGGTCTCCTGCTGGTCGCGGGTTCGAACCCCCGGCTGCCCTTAAATGTTTTTCTTTTTTTTTATATACTAAACGAACTCGGAAAATTCCATAAAAATATTCTAAAAATCCCTAAAAATATCTAGAATATTTCTAAACCATTTTTAAATAATTCTAAGGACTTTAAGAACTAAAAATGGAAATTTTGGGGCGTTACATAATTGGTAAAATATTATGTACCTAATTATACTATGACTTGGGCGATTAGCCAAAGCTAACTCAAGATGAGGTATAATATGAATCTTGTCCCACATGAATATAGTCACTATTTGGTTTGGAGCTAGTAGTGTGGGCAAATTGAGTTTGCCCATATCCATGACTAGCCCCTTCTAAAGCTCTATGATTCAGTGGGAGTATCATTTAATTAAAGACCTAATTAAATGTAACGCCCGCCTTTTTCCCACACCTTATGGTGTGGTAAGAAAGGCGTCGTTACGCTTAACATACATGGACTTAGAGAACATCTTAATGCAGCGGAATAAATTTTTTTTCTACACATACTTTTAATCATGCAGCTAACTCGTGAAACATTTATACATGTCTAAACTTGTCATTCATGAATCTAGTGTCATTGAACATAGCATATTATCAACATGCATGGCATCATGATATAATCATTCCATAGCCTATTCGTAGTCATCATAAGTAGCACGTAACTTATCCGTAAACATCATAAGTCTTAAGTCATTCATTAGGCATACCCATCATAAACATAGCATAAAATCTAAGAAAGCATTTCAAAACCCAAGACATGCGATACGTGTAAATATAAGAATTTCTTTGCCATGTCACTGCCACACACACACATGCTCTTGCCTCTCATGCTGCTTTCCTTAGTAACCTCGTGCTTGATCTGCAGTACGAGGAAAATAAGACTATAAGCACACAGGCTAAGTAAGACCCTTTCCTACTCACTAAAACCACACGTCACTTAAACATAAACATATCAAGTATCTGACATAACATAAATATAAAACATAAGCATAGTCATGGCATAAATCATAAGCAAATGACAACTAACATAGCATGATTCTTAACATAACCATAAATCTACAACATACTTAGCATGGCATAACTCTTAACATACATGAACGTAAGACATACTTATCATAACATAATTCTTAGCATACATGAACATAAGACATACTTATACATGGCATAATTCTTAGCATACATGAACATAAGACATACTTATACATGGCATAAGTTATAATCATAAGCATAAGCATAAGCATAAAACATAAGCATAAAACATACTTACCCTGGCGCAATGCATATCATGGATGTATGCATGAGTCAAATACATTTACTACATAAGGATGCTTAATTTAAAATCATACTTTTAAATGCTTAGCATAAACATAACATCATTGGGGTCCCCGGCTTGTACCACATACATACATCATAAGCACGCATCACTAGTAAATACGAGGTAGCGAGCCCCGACCTACTAGGGTAAGGACAGCATAGTCGGTAGTCCCAGAACCGGGGCCTACCTAAGGTGCCCATCCCTATTGCACAGCTTCGGTAGTTCCAGAACCGTGGATAGCTTCGGTAGTCCAGAACCGGGGCATTCGTAAGGTGCCCATCCCTTGGACCCTTACTTCGGTCCGGTACAAGCCCATTTATAAAATAAAATATGCATGCTTCATCATTCATACTTGTCATTCATACTTATCATTCATACTTATTTCATATCATCGTTATGCATTCATCATTCATACTTATCATTCATACTTAAGGCATAACCATCATCTTCATTCATACTTATCATTCTTTATTCATAAAATAGGACATACATGCATAATCATGTTTCTAGTCATAACCTTATCCTGGTTCATAAAGCTTGCATGATCATGATACATAATAAACCTGCACTTCATACATGATACATTTCATCTAGCATACATAATCCTAGTATTCATCATAAAACATGGATGGTAAGCTACATATAAACATAACACATATGACTAGGGTTCATGGCATTCATCCTGAAACATGCATATACCTTCATAAACCATAAATCTATTATAAGCATTTATCAACTTACATGCATCATTCTATCTATCATAACATACATCCTACATCAATTACATATATTCATGGAATATGATCTAAATTTTTATGAGTAAAGCTTCACATAAAATCTAACATACAAACTCATGTTATACGACACATAAATTAAGATTTTTGTAACATAAAGATCCTTGCCTCATGCTTAACTACTTACTAGCATCATGGTAACTTAGAACATGCATTTTTGAGACCTTAACCCAAACCAAACCCTAGGTTTGGGTCTTGGCCAAAACTTGAAGAGGGTGTAAATCCATAGAAAATTTTGCCTAGGTCATGATTAACATCCTATACCTTGCATATCATGCCATAGAAAAAACCATTTGAACCCTTGATTGGACTTAACCCTAAGTCCTAGGCTTAAACTAGGAGTTGGCCGAAACCCTAGAAGGGTAACAAGCCCATGGAAAAATTCATATAAATCACCCTACTACCCATAAGATGTCATAAAAAATATACTAATCATGCTTGGAGAAGTTGGAGTTTACCCTAGCCCCTTTTCCTTGATGTGGCCGAAAACCCAAGGGGGGTTTAGTGTGCTACAAAACTTTCAAAAATCATACTTTTATGTTTAACCTATCATGAATAAACATTTGAAACAAGAAGGAGGTCTTTAACATGATTTTTAGCCCAAAACATGGCTTGGCCGAAATCTTCACAAGTCCTAACTATGGATTTTTCAACATATCATGCCAATAAGAACTTAGATCATGACAAATATCTTAAAAACTATCATACCACAGGTGAGGGGGTCTTACCTTGGGTTATCTTGGTTTTAGACCTTAAAAGAGAAGGAAATTGGAAATCCCTTTGACACTTGAACCCTCCTTGTCCTTGTAACCTTGGAAGAGAACCTAGATCTTCCAAAATAGAGCCCTTGGTGGAACTTTTCCTAAGGGGGAGAGCACCTTGAGGTTTCGGCTAGAGCAAGGAGGAAGAAGAAATGAAGAGGAGAAGGGAAATTGTAACTCCCTTACCATCTTTATACCACATTAAAAGGGGCAAGTGAAGAGTCATGGTGTCTCTTCCCTTGATGACTCTTCATTTTTCCCAAGCCTTAACTAAGATCCACTTCATTCCCTCATAGCACTCCCTTGCTAGGTGAATTGGTTAGTGCATGCTTGGTTGTACAAGAGGTCCAAGGTTCAATCCTTGGTGCATGCACTAATTTCCTATTTTATTTTTATTTTATTTCCTATTATTTCGAAATTTCCTTAAAAATTCCCCCATAATTATGTTAATATTTCTCATTAAAATCCATTTATTTTTATATTAAATTCTACCTAAAATTCACCAATAATCATGGTACTAGAAAGCCCATGTAAGACCCCTTAGTACTTAATTTCTCAATTTAAATGAGAAAATCATAGATTTCTAGGCTAAGGTTCGTACTGATATTTCTAGATCCTTCGGAAAATTATCTAGACATGCTTAATATTTTAAAGAAAATATTAAGAAAATTTTTCTGGTCATTACAATCCCCCATACCTCTTGAAAGTTCGTCCTCGAACTTAGAATAGCTCCGGGTACTTGCGTCTCATCTCGTCCTCGCGTTCCCAGGTAGCTTCCTCGAATCGTTGACTTTGCCATAGAACCTTGACTAAGGGTACCTCCTCGTTCCTTAGCTTCTTGACTTCCCGATCCAAGATCTGGATAGGTCGGCTTTCATAACTTAGGTCCTCCTGAACTGGTACCGCCTATTGCTCGATCATTTGGTTCATGTTTGGAATACACTTCTTAAGCATCGACACATGGAACACATTATGAATAGCTGACATTTCCTGAGGTAGCTCCAGTTCATATGCCACCTTGTCAACTCTTTTCAGTACCAGGTACGGTCCCACATATCGCGGACTCAGTTTCCCTTTCTTCCCGAATCTCGTTATCCCTTTCATCGGAGCCACTTTAAGGAATACCAGATCCCCAATATTGAATTCCAGTGGCCTACGCCGGACATCTGCATAACTCTTCTGCCGACTCTGTGCAGCTTCTATCCGTCGTCGAATGGTCTGTATAGCTTGGGTGGTGTCGTCGATGAGATCCGTCGTAAGCCCCATCGCCTTCTTTTCACCACCTTCGTACCAACAGATTGGAGACCTACATCTCCTCCCGTACAAAGCTTCATAAGGTGCCATGCCGATAGTAGCTTGGTAGCTATTATTGTAGGCGAATTCCGCTAAACATAGATATCGGCACCAACTCCCTTTGAAATCCAGAGCACAAGCCCGTAACATGTCTTCCAGCACTTGATTCACCCGTTCGGTTTGCCCGTCAGTCTGAGGATGAAAAGTTGTACTGAATCGTAATTTGGTGCCGAGGGACTTCTGGACACACTCCCAGAAATGTGAAGTGAAGCGACCATCCCTATCTGAGATGATGGTCTTGGGAACTCCATGAAGTCTGATTATCTCCTTAGCATATAATTGATCCAGTTGCTCAATCAAATAAGTCATCTTGATAGCTAAGAGGTGAGCAGACTTCGTCAACCTGTCCACAATTACCCATACCGCATCATATCCATTTGTAGTCTTGGGAAGTCCCGAAATAAAATCCATAGAGATATCTTCCCATTTCCATTCCGGAATCGGAAGTGGCTGCAAAACTCCTCTGGGTCGCTGGTGTTCTGCCTTCACTCGTTGGCAGGTCAGGCAAGTGCCAACATGCTGAGCCACATCTCTCTTCATACCGGACCACCAGAATTTCTCTTTTAGATCTTGATACATCTTGGTGGATCCTGGATGCATCGAATAAGGGGTTTCCTGAGCTTCGACTAATATCGCTCTCCGTAGCTCCGGATCATTAGGAATACATAGACGATCCCTAAGATAGAGTACTCCCCCGTTGGCGATACGAAAACCATCGCCCTTTCCTTCTAGGATCTCCTGTTTGATTCTCTGAAGGCTAGGATCACCATCTTGTTTGTCCAATATGTCCTCGAACAGCGTCGGTGATAGTGTCACTAAAACCATGGAGATGATCTCGACCCAGATCATAATTTCCTTTTGAGTGGTCGGGGTAATCTAGATATAGACATCAGGCGGCATTGACTTCCGCTGAGTGGATTGACTTTGTTTGCCTTTCTGGATGATATAAGATCTCACAGTCATAGTCCTTTACCAACTCCACATCCGTTTCTCATATTTAGATCTTTCTATGAAAAATACTGCAGACTCTGGTGGTCTGTATAAATCCTGCACTGTGCTCCATACAGATAGTGCCTCCATATCTTAAGAGCGAAGACCACAGCGGCTAATTCAGATCGTGGGTGGGGTAATTCTGTTCATGTTCTTTAGTTGCCTAGAGGCGTAGGCATGACTCTGCCATTCTATATAAGCACACTCCAAGTCCCAGTCGGGAGGCGTCGCTATACATGTCGAAGCTCTGGTTACCTTCTGGAAGGGTAAGAATTAGAGCACTTGTAAGTCTCCTTTTCAGCTCCAAGAAACTCTTTCGCAGCTTTCTTCCATCATATTCTTATCCTCGGGTGAGAGCTGTTAAGGGGCTGCATCCTTGCGAAGTCCTCCACAATTTCCGATAATAGCCCGCCAGCCGAAGGAAACTTCTGATTTCGCTGGCGTTCCTCGGCCGACTCCAGTTTTCACAGCTTCAATCTTTGTCGGGTCTACCATAACCCCATCTTTGGAAATAATATGGCCCAAAACCCTACTTGGTCAACCAGAACTCACATTTGGAGAACTTGGCGTACAGTTGTTTTCCCGAGAGTCTGTAGTACTATCCTCAGATGTTTGGCGTACTCTTCTTGGTTTCTTGAATAATAAGGATATCGTCGATGAAGACGATTACAAATTTATCGAGAAAGACGAGAACACTCATTTCATAAGGTCCATAACATCGCAGGAGCATTGGTCACGCCGAAGGCATGACACAAACTCGAATGTCCATACCTGGTTCGAAAAGCTGTCTTCGAATATCATCCTATTTACTTTGACTTGATGTAACCAGACCTCAGATCAATTTCGAGAACATAGTAGCTCCTTTTAATTGATCAAATAGGTCATCTATTCTCGGAAAGGATACCTGTCTTGATCGTTACATGTTCAGTGCTCGATAATCTATGCACATTCGCATAGATCCGTTTCTTCTTCACAAATAGTACCGGAGCTCCCATGGGAATGACTAGGCGAATAAGTCCTTATCGAGCAATCCTGCAGCTGTTCTTGAAGTTCTTTTAACTCAACCGCGCCATCATATATATATATATATATATTTTAATTAAATAAAAGAAAGTATCGTTCATGTTCACATATCTTACAAGTACTTGCCATTATCTATCATAAGACATCATTCATACTTGCATATTTTAGAAACATAACATATCGTATGAGTGCTCACTATCATAAAATATACCGAAAGATACTTACTTGGAAGCGGAAGGAAGGAGGCTTGATGTGTGTGTAGTGAGATGGCAACGACTCTGATCCAACCTATAACGCCCGCCTTTTTCCCACACCTTATGGTGTGGCGAGGAAGGCGTCGTTACGCTTAACATACATGGACTTAGAGAACATCTTAATGCAGCGGAATAAATTTTTTTTCTACACATACTTTTAATCATGCAGCTAACTCGTGAAACATTTATACATGTCTAAACATGTCATTCATGAATCTAGTGTCATTGAACATAGCATATTATCAACATGCATGACATCATGATATAATCATTCCATGGCCTATTCGTAGTCATCATAAGTAGCACGTAACTTATCCGTAAACATCATAAGTCTTAAGTCATTCATTAGGCATACCCATCATAAACATAGCATAAAATCTAAGAAAGCATTTCAAAACCCAAGACATATGATACGTGTAAATATAAGAATTTCTTTGCCATGTCACTGCCACACACACACATGCTCTTGCCTCCCCTGCTGCTTTCCTTAGTAACCTCGTGCTTGATCTGCAGTACGAGGAAAATAAGACTATAAGCACACAGGCTTAGTAAGACCCTTTCCTACTCATTAAAACCACACGTCACTTAAACATAAACATATCAAGTATCTGACATAACATAAATATAAAACATAAGCATAGTCATGGCATAAATCATAAGCAGATGACAACTAATATAGCATGATTCTTAACATAACCATAAATCTACAACATACTTAGCATGACATAACTCATAACATACATGAACGTAAGACATACTTATCATAACATAATTCTTAGCATACATGAACATAAGACATACTTATACATGGCATAATTCTTAGCATACATGAACATAAGACATACTTATACATGGCATAAGTTATAAGCATAAGCATAAGCATAAGCATAAAACATACTTACCCTGGCGCGATGCATATTATGGATGTATGCATGAGTCAAATGCATTTACTACATAAGGATGCTTAATTTAAAATCATACTTTTAAATGCTTAGCATAAACATAACATCATTGGGGTCCCCGGCTTGTACCACATACATACATTATAAGCGCGCATCCCTAGTAAATACGAGGTAGCGAGCTCTGACCTACTAGGGTAATTACAGCATAGTCGGTAGTCCCAGAACCGGGGCGTTCCTAAGGTGCCCATCCCTGTTGCACAGCTTCGGTAGTGTCAGAATCGTGGACAGCTTCGGTAGTCCAGAACCGGGGCGTTCTTAAGGTGCCCATCCCTTGGACCCTTACTTCGGTCCGGTACAAGCCCATTTATAAAATAAAATATGCATGCTTCATCATTCATACTTGTCATTCATACTTATCATTCATACTTATTTCATATCATCGTTATGCCTTCATCATTCATACTTATCATTCATACTTAAGGCATAACCATCATCTTCATTCATACTTATCATTCTTTATTCATAAAATAGGACATACATGCATAATCATGTTTCTAGTCATAACCTTATCCTGGTGCATAAAGCTTGCATGATCATGATACATAATAAACCTGCACTTCATACATGATACATTTCATCTAGCATACATAATCCTAGTATTCATCATAAAACATGGATGGTAAGCTACATATAAACATAACACATATGACTAGGGTTCATTGCATTCATCTTGAAACATGCATATACCTTCATAAACCATAAATCTATTATAAGCATTTATCAACTTACATGCATCATTCTATCTATCATAACATACATCCTACATCAATTACATATATTCATGGAATATGATCTAAATTTTTATGAGTAAAGCTTCACATAAAATCTAACATACAAACTCATGTTATACGACACATAAATTAAGATTTTTGTAACATAAAGATCATTGCCTCATGCTTAACTACTTACTAGCATCATGGTAACTTAGAACATGCATTTTTGAGACCTTAACCCAAACCAAACCCTAGGTTTGGGTCTTGGCCGAAACTTGAAGAGGGTGTAAATCCATAGAAAATTTTGCCTAGGTCATGATTAACATCCTATACCTTGCATATCATGCCATAGAAAAAACCATTTGAACCCTTGATTGGACTTAACCCTAAGTCCTAGGCTTAAACTAGGAGTTGGCCGAAACCCTAGAAGGGTAACAAGCCCATGGAAAAATTCATATAAATCACCCTACTACCCATAAGATGTCATAAAAAATATACTAATCATGCTTGGAGAAGTTGGAGTTTACCCTAGCCCCTTTTCCTTGATGTGGCCGAAAACCCTAGGGGGGGTTTAGGGTGCTACAAAACTTTCAAAAATCATACTTTTATGTTTAACCTATCATGAATAAACATTTGAAACAAGAAGGAGGTCTTTAACATGATGTTTAGCCCAAAACATGGCTTGGCCGAAATCTTCACAAGTCCTAACTATGGATTTTTCAACATATCATGCCAATAAGTACTTAGATCATGACAAATATCTTAAAAACTATCATACCACAGGTGAGGGGGTCTTACCTTGGGTTATCTTTGATTTTTAGACCTTAAAAGAGAAGGAAATTGGAAATCCCTTTGACACTTGAACCCTCCTTGTCCTTGTAACCTTGGAAGAGAACCTATATCATCCAAAATAGAGCCCTTGGTGGAACTTTTCCTAAGGGGGATAGCACCTTGAGGTTTCGGCTAGAGGAAGGAGGAAGAAGAAATGAAGAGGAGAAGGGAAATTGTAACTCCCTTACCATCTTTATACCACATTAAAAGGGGCAAGTGAAGAGTCATGGTGTCTCTTCCCTTGATGACTCTTCATTTTTCTCAAGCCTTAACTAAGATCCACTTCATTCCCTCATAGCACTCCCTTGCTAGGTGAATTGGTTAGTACATGCTTGGTTGTACAAGAGGTCCAAGGTTCAATCCTTGGTGCATGCACTAATTTCCTATTTTATTTTTATTTTATTTCCTATTATTTCAAAATTTTCATAAAAATTCCCCCATAATTATGTTAATATTTTCATTAAAATCCATTTATTTTTATATTAAATTCTACCTAAAATTCACCAATAATCATGGTACTAGAAAGCCCATGTAAGACCCCTTAGTACTTAATTTCTCGATTTAAATGAGAAAATCATAGATTTCTAGGCTAAGGTTCGTACTGATATTTCTAGATCCTTCGGAAAATTATCTAGACATGCTTAATATTTTAAAGAAAATATTAAAAAAAATTTCCGGGTCGTTACACTTGATCTGCCGATGATCAAGGGATCGCCCACCTCACGGGCACGCCAAGGAGTAGGGGCAAGGTATCCCCGAACCTTGTAAATCCTCCTTGTTTGCATTTTTGGTTTGCTTTTCATTTCTGCATCTATACTCTGTTTTGTTGTTTGCTTCCGTTGTCTAACCCTTAAAGTGCAAAAAATCTAATACAGCAAAAATTAGTGTCTGGCTATATTTACCCCCTCTCTCTAGCCATCCAAGTTCTAACAAGTGGTATCAGAGCTTGGGGCTCTGTTCATGCGGCTTAACATCCGAGAGCTTACAACAATGATGGAAATAAGAGAAGGGTTTAGCACCAGCCGACCTCCACTCTTCGACGGCACTGATTTTCACTATTGGAAGTTAAAGATGGAATATTATCGCATGATGAACATCCACAAATGGTTCGCTGTGAAGGAGGGTTTCTCTCTTCCAAAGGATGTTGAGGGAAAAGATCTAGACTTCTCCATGTGGTCGGCTGAGCAAACTTGCAAAGGAGAGGCTGATGCAAAAGCTGTCGTGACCTTACAATGTGGGATGACCAAAGACCAACTAATCAAAGTTGGTCCCTTTATAAGTGCTAAAGACCTATGGAGCAAGCTCATTGAGCTCTATGAAGGTACTCATGAAACCCGGACAACCAAGAAGGACCTCCTTCTCAGCCGACTTCAAAACCTTTCCATGGAAGAAAATGAAAAGGTAAGTGAATTTCATGGAAGATTCAAAGAGATCCTCAACAGCTTGCATTCCATCAATGAAAAGGTGGAAAACCGAGATCTTGTAAGGTATATCCTCAAATCTTTCCCAAGGAATGCCTTATGGTCATCCATGGTGGATGCTTACAAGGTTTCCAAGGATTTGTCAATTATTAAGTTAGAAGATCTATTTAGTGAAATGAAACTACATGAGATCTCTAACCAAAGCTCAAAGGAGAAAGGGTTGGCTTTAGTGGCAAGTGACAACAACAAGAAGAACAAGGAGAAGAAGAAGGAAAAGAAGGATGAGAACACTCACTGTCACATGACATTCATGGCACTAGAGGACTCGAGAGAGGAGAGTGATGAATCAAGTGACTCCTCAACCACGCCTTCATCATCTTCGGATGATGAAGAGGTAATTTCTCCCGAGTTAGATAAGTGCTATAGAACAATAGCTTGCTTGACAAACATGCTCAAAAAGTCTAAGAACAAGATCAAATCTTTGAAATTGGAAGTAGAACATTTAAAAACCTCTAAGGATGAGGTAATTGATGACTTGCATGTTAAGATCCTTGAAAATGAAAATAATGATTTAAAGAGCGAAGTTGAAAATCTCAAGAATGTTCTTGCTAAATTCTCAACTAGTTCCAAAACCTTAGACATGATACTAAACTCCCAAAGGGCGGTTTACAACAAGGCCGGTATAGATTACCGACCTAAAGAACCTAGTATCATGTCACTAATGTCTAGAACACATTTTGGATCATCAAAAAATTCTAAGGTTCAAAATGCCAAAAAGAAAATGACTAAGGCATGGGTGCCAAAGTCTTTCATTGAAAGTTCCTTAGGTACCAAAATTTGGGTACCTAAAACTTTTATATTTCGAATTGTATAAGCATTATTTGACGGGGAGCATCTATCAACATGGGAGGTTGATATTTGGTGCTCCAAACCCATGACCAAAAAAAAAATGTCATTCACATGGTTGGTTATGGAAAATTCGAATTAAATGTTTTGAGCTTCATTGTCTTAGTTCTTATAACAAGATGATCCCTTGGCTAGTGATTTATAAAATCACTTTTGGGCAATAAGGAAACTTATCATGCAACGAATGATAGTATATCCATGCTTTAAAATAAATAAACAAGTTTTGGAAAAAAAAATATATTCACATGAATGGTTTAGGTTGACACATAACTTACTCTTGCCATGGATTGTTTAGGATAATTAGGTTTATTGTTGCAATTTATGTTTTCCTGCAATTCATGGTTTATGATATGCCTTATGTCAAGCCTAATGAGTCCATTTTCTTGTATATGTTATACAACATGAATGCATGCTAAAGAACAAGGATTAACACATAGTTTGTACTAATAAGGCATCACCAAACAAAGAACATGAGCTTAAGGTTTAGGCTTAAGTTTTTCTTAATATTTTGGAGATGAACTTAGTTGAATATGTCATGATCTTACTGTTTGTGTGATTAACCTTAATGTATGATACCAATTTTGTTTAAGAACAGCATGCTGACATAGTTCATGATGTTTCAAGATCCATGACTTGTTTTGTTTTCCCACTTGACTGATATCAAACCTAATGTCATCCATATGCCTAATATTAATTGGATCACTAAGGTATCAGTACTCAAGTGTAGATTGGATTATCAAGATTGTTAGGAATAAACAAGAACATACTTAGAACATAACTGATCATTCAAACCTAGTGTTGGTAGTTTAATCCATAGAAATTCTTGATTATTGATATGAAATGAAGCCTAGTTAAGGGACCCAAATCAGATTGCTTGTTTTGATTAAATGAATTATGGTTAATGGAACTCATTTAGGGAGTAAATCTGATTGTATTAGGGATTAGAGTGATTAAGAGTTGAAACGAACTTGTTTCTGAAACTGATCAGTTTCAGAAAATATTCTGTATCAGACCTGATTGGTCCACCGACCGATCAGGACTCACCCTGATCGGTCCGGTGACCGATCAGATCAACACTGATTAGAGGTATCAGACTACTCCTCAGTTCGATCCCATTTCATCAAGTTGTATTAGATTACTTGATCATACTGATACACACAAATCTGATACAAACCAAGTACAATTGAAACATACTTGATCTTCCATTGGTGAAAACCTGGTACTAAGTGAGTACTAGTTTGCTCAAGTGTTCAAAGAAGGGTAGGAATTTTTAAGACCCTTGATTCTCAGAAATTTTTCAGAAACATCAAGTATTAAAATACTGATTTGATACAAACCTATGTTGGAATGTTCAAATTCATAAGAAAGGGTTTGTTGAGTCATGACTCTTGTTCTTAATGTCGTGTTTTAGAAATGTTTCTGGAATGTCGAATATCAATGGAGTCTACACCCTTGTTTTAGAATGCAAATTGTTAATGCAGTCTGATCAGGAACGTATCAGGGTTTTAGAAATTTTTCTAAAATATGATCGCTCCCCCGACTAATAAGAAATATTTCTGTATCAAATAATCAACAAACCTGATCGGTCCAGAGACCAATCAGGATTATATGTCAGATACAGATGCATTCCTTACTTGACATATGAAACATATACATGTTTGACCATGATATAATTCCGTATATGTTTTCATGTAAAATTCAAAATTTACCTTTGATTATTTTGGGTTTGGGGAGAGACCCTTGGTTTGAGGGGGAGTTATGTTCCAACTTAATAACCATACCCTTTTCGATGTTTGACAAAGAGGGAGAGAATGATTGATTAAGTTTAGGGTTATTGTAGGGGGAGGATCTTGATTCCCTTACGATAATTGAACTGCCTTCAATTGATCATTAATGCCTAAACTTAAATCGGGTTGTCAAACAACAAAAAGGGGGAGATTGTTGATGCAGTCTGATGCTGATTGTTGTTTTAGTGTTGACACCGATTTAAGTTTGATTTAAGTCTGGTTGAATTCGGATTAAGTCCAGGTGGATCGGGAGATTGCATGCTGGCAGGGCAAAAGTCCTAGCTTGGAGGGCTAGGTGTGAAAAGTCCTAACATGGAGGGTTAGGTGTGAAAAGTCCTAGCTTGGAGGGCTAGGTGTGAAAAAGTCCTAGCTTGGAGGGCTAGGTTTGAAAATGTCCTAACTTGGAGGGTTAGGTGTGAAAAAGTCCTAGCTTGGAGGGCTAGGTGTGAAAAGTCCTAACTTGGAGGGTTAGGTGTGAAAAATCCTAGCTTGGAGGGCTAGGTGTGAAAAGTCCTAGCTTGGAGGGCTAGGTGTGAAAAGTCCTAACTTGGAGGGTTAGGTGTGAAAAAATCTTAGCTTGGAGGGCTAGGTGTGAAAAGTCCTAGCTTAGAGGGCTAGGTGTGAAAAGTCCTAACTTGGAAGGTTAGGTGGGAAAAAGTCCTAGCTTGGAGGGCTAGGTGTGAAAAGTCCTGGCTTGGAGGGCCATGTCCTAGCTTGGAGGGCTAGGTTGGATGAAACCCTGGCTTGGAGGGCCAGGTCCTAGCTTGGAGGGCTAGGTTGAAGTCCCAGTGAGTGAAACTGGGCACGGAGTCTTGGTTCGGGGGACTAAGAACGAGACAGAGAAGGGTTGGAAGCTTGTTCTCGTGACTTAGAGGAGATTTGACCTTGCCTGGATCGGTCTGGTGACCGATTAGGGAAGTTGGCATGAAGTTCCCTCGTGGATCTGTCTGGTGACCGATCCAGTTATGTCTGATCGGTCTGGTGACCGATCAGGGAGCATACAGTGAGATTGGGAACCGTACTGATCGACTCCTGATCTGTCTGGTGACTGATCAGGGATACTATTCAGATCGTTCTGGTGAACGATCAAATATCGCGAGCTCCTCTTTATGTTCGATCAGGTTGGATCCTGATTGGTCAGGAAGAGCCCTGATCGGTCCCCAGGCTGATCAGGCCATACCCTGATCGGTCTGGTGACCGATCAGGCCACATCCTGATTGGTCTGGGGACCGATCAGGAGTGTGCAGCAGACTGCTGGATAGGTCTGGGGACCTATCAGGAGTGTGCAGCAGACTGCTGGATAGGTTTGGTGATCGATCAGGCCATATCCTGATCGGTCTGGGGACCGATCAGGAGCTGAACTTTAATTCAAATTCATTGCCAGACACACTGATCGCGTCTGTTTTCTCTGCCGATTCTCTGATACATTGTTGATTATGTTTGATATGATTTGATAAGCTTCTGTTGAAGTGTGCAGGCTTTACAGGGATGGATTCAAACACTCAAGAAGGGTCAAAGGGAGACTTTCCATCGAGCAGGTTTGGATGCTTTCGTTTCTAAGGTCTCAACGGATGCTGGCACTGCTGGAAGCTAACCTGAGGCTCGACTGGGGCTCAGCTGAGGAGAGGTCAGGGAGTCCAGGAGAGGTCAGGTAGCTGGGCTGTGCAGATGAGCAGCTGGGAGCTGCAGAGGAGCGTCTGGCGACAACAGCAACAGGTTATGTGGCTGGCGATGAAGAGAAAAGAATAAGTCTCTGCGTGCGAGATCTTCTTGCTTAGGCTACAACTGAGAAGTTTGGTTGCTACTACACATATTCTGATCCTTGAAGCAACCTGTTGAGATATTGCATACTTGAGCGCTTGGAAGAAGAAACAAGGAGCTTGGCGAGTCCATTAGCAAGAAGACACGAAGAGGGAGTTCTTGCGTGAGATCTGTGCTGAGTGGAGCTAGGTGAGGAGTTCGCTTGTGTTCTTTCTGTCCTAAGTGCTTTGTAAGCTTCCTTTGTATTTCATTGTGCTTAGTTTCATATACACTGATTGAAATGCTATGGAGAGGTTACTCCACCGAGAAGGAGGTTGCATTCTATCCAGATTTCTGGGGCTTGATCTGCCGACGATCAAGGGATCACCCACCTCACGGGCACGCCAAGGAGTAGGGGCAAGTTATCCCCGAACCTTGTAAATCCTCCTTGTTTGCGTTTTTGGTTTGCTTTTCATTTCTGCATCTATACTCTGTTTTGTTGTATGCTTTCGCTGTCTAACCCTTGAAGTGCAGAAAACCTAATAGCAGCAAGAATTAGTGTCTGGCTATATTCACCCCCGCCTCTCTAGCCATCCATGTTCCAACAGACTTAACTTTCCCTTCTTCCCGAATCTCATTACTCCTTTCATAGGAGCCACTCAGAGGAATACTGAATCCCCAACATGGAATTCCAAGGGCCTACGTCGCATATCCGCATAGTTCGTCTACCGGCTTTGAGCGGTTTCTATTCTTTGGCGGATGTTATGTATAGCTCGGGTGGTGTCGTCGATGAAATCTGTCTTGAGTCCCATTTCTTCCTTTTCACCGCTTTCATACCAAAAGATTGGAGACCTACATCTCCTCCCGTACAAAGCTTAATAATGCGTCATTCCAATAGTAGCTTGATAGCTATTATTGTAAGTGAATTCCGCTAAGCATAAATATCAGCACCAGCTCCCTTTGAAATCCAGGTCACAAGCTCGTAACATATCCTCCAATACTTGGTTCACCGGTTCCGTTTGCCCGTCGGTCAGAGGATGAAAGGCAGTACTGAATCGTAGCTTAGTGCCAAGAGCTTTCTGAACACATTCCCATAAATGTGAAGTAAAACGACCATCCCTATCCGAAATGATGGTCTTAGGGATTCCATGTAATCTGATGATTTCCTTAGCATATAATTGAGCTAGCTGCTCAATCGAATAGGTCATCTTAATTGCTAGAAAGTGAGCAGACTTCGTCAATCTGTTCACGATTACCTATATTACATCATACCCGTTCGTAGTCTTGGGCTGCCCTAAAATGAAATCCATAGAGATATCTTCCCATTTCCATTCTGGAATCTGAATTGGCTACAGAACTCCTCCGGGTCTCTGGTGTTCTGCTTTAACTCTCTGGCAGGTTAGGCAGGTACTGACATGCTGAGCCACATCTATTTTTATGCCGAACGACCAGAATTTCTCTTTCAGGTCTTGAAACATCTTGGTGGATCCTGGATGCATCGAATAGGGGGTTCCATGAGCTTCCTCCAATATCTTCTTTCGTAGTTCTGGATTGTTGGGAATGTATAAACGATCCCTAAGGTATAGTACCCCACTGTCGATGATACGAAATCCATCATCCTTCCCTTCTAGGATCTCTTGCTTGATCCTCTGTATGCTTGGATCACCCTCATACTTTTCTAATATATCGTCAAATAGTGTCGGTGCTATCGTCATGGTAGAAAGCTGTCCAAAAATGATCTCAACCCCGTAGCTCATAATTTCTCTTTCTAGTGGTCGGGATAATACTGATAAAGACATCAAGGTGGCATAAGACTTCCTACTGAGTGCATCGATCACTTTGTTTGCTTTTCCAGGATGGTAGAAGATCTCACAATCATAGTCCTTGACTAGCTCGAGCCATCTGCGCTGTCTCATATTTAGGTCTTTCTGAGTGAAGAAATATCTTAGACTCTGGTGATCTGTATAAATCTTACACTGAGCTCCATATAAATAATGCCTCCATATTTTGAGAGCGAAGACCACGGCTGCTAGTTCTAGATCGTGAGTGGGATAGTTTTTTTCATGTTCTTTGAGTTGCCTAGAGGCATAGGCGACGACTTCGTCACTCTGCATAAGTACATCTCCGAGTTCCAATTTGTAGGCGTCCCTGTACATATCGAAGCTTTTGTTACTTTCTGGAAGAGTAAGGATTCGAGCACTTGTCAGTCTCCTTTTCAACTCTATGAAACTCTTTTCACAGTCCTCTATCCATTCGTACTTTCTATTCTTTCTAGTAAGAACTATCATAGGGGTTGCGATTCTTGAGAAGTCCTCTACCAATTTTTTGTAATAGCCTGCTAGCCCGAGAAAATTTCTGATTTCACTGGCATTCTTTGGCCTGTTCCAGTTACTCACAGCTTCAATCTTTATTGGGTCTTCCATCTCTCCATCCTTGGAGATAACATGACCCAAAAAGGATAATTGATCGAGCCAGAATTCGCATTTGGAGAACTTTGCTTACATTTGCTTTTCCCGAAGAATCTGTAATACTATCTTCAGGTATATGTTCGGCATGCTCTTCTTGTTTCTCAAATAGATGAGGATATCGTCGATGAAGACGATCACAAATTTGTCGAGGAATGCCGAGAATACCCGATTCATCAGGTCCATAAACATAGCAGGAGCATTTGTCACTCCGAAGGGTATAACGATGAACTTATAATGTTCGTACCTTGTTCGGAAAGCCGTCTTCGGTATATCATCCTGTTTCACTTTTACTTGATGATAGCCAGACCTCAGATCAATCTTAGAGAAGACGGTGGTTCCCTTCAACTGGTCGAATAGGTCATCTATTCTTGGCAGGGGGGTACCTGTTCTTGATCATCATATTATTTAGCGCTCGGTAATCTATGCACATTCGCATAGACCCATCTTTCTTCTTCACAAACAGTACTGGAGCTCCCCATGGAGAGTGACTAGGGTGAATAAGTCCCTTGTCGAGTAACTCCTGTAGTTGTCCCTGAAGCTCTTTCAATTCTGCCGGCGCCATACGGTAAGGTGCTTTAGAGATCGGGTTAGTACCCGGAATTAGTTCGATCTCAAATTCAATCTCCCTATCAGGGCTAACCCTGGTAATTCATCAGGGAATACCTCTGTGTAGTTGCATACAACTCTGACCTCTTCTAGCTTCTGGTCCTTTGCTTGACTTGTGTTGACCACATGTGCTAGATACCCAATGCATCCCTTGTCTAACATCTTTTGTGCTCTTAAAGCTGATAAAAATTTCTTGGTTCTTTTTCTTTGCTCTCCAATAAATTCAATTTATTGGATCGTTTAGTACTTAAGCCTAAGTCATGGAATGGACGCCCCTATAAGGTCAAGTGGAATCAGCTCCATTTCCATCAGATTCGAAGTTCGTCCATTTCATTTGGTTCACTTGTCTTTTGGCCTTGACACTTTCCCACCACATTCTGGCATCTCCAGAAAGGCAGAATGATGCACACCTAATCTTTTCATGTTCAGGCCAGTCTAGCAGCTCCACTATACTTTCCACCGTCTTGAACCAGGCTTGGCCATCCCACGGTTCACAAGCACCTGAGAAATTCTCCGGCTTCAACCTCTGCCACTGAATTAGATAAGCTTCTTGTCGTACTACAGTGGCAGGGCCTACCTGTGGTGCTGGTGTAATCGTAGGCGTGACCGGTATCACAGTTTGGCTCACTGGTGGAGTGGTAGGGTTCCCTTGCTGATTCATTAAGGTGTTAATGGTCTGCTGCTGCTCAGTAACCTGACGCTTGAGTTCAGTCACTAGATGCATCAGGTCAGGCGGTGGTACGGTCTCACTGGTTCTGTTACTACCTCTTCTAGCCATGTTTTTCTTCATAAAACGACAAGTAAGGCTAGTATAAGATTATTGTCATTCCTTCTTACATTCACGCATATTCAATCTAGAAGCATTCTTTATCATAAAAAGAAAGTAAGGTATACATAGAGTTTCTTACATGGAAGCGGCAGGAGGAAGGCTTGATGTGTGTGTAGTGGAAGGGCAAACTTTGCTCTGATGCCAACCTGTAACGCCCGCCCCTCCTATCCTTATAAAAAGGAAAAGGCGGCACTACGCGAACATATATATATATATATATATATATATATATATATATATATATATATATATATATATAATGGAACAATTTAAAACATGTAAACACATCTTACATCATGGGAGCATGCTTGGTATTCATGTGCACAACTTGGCTCAAACTTTTAACTCAAGAAATACATTATGCAATCATGTTAACTTATGGTATATAAGACTCTAGATGGGGAATGTGCTACTAAGCAAGCATGATATTATATGAGAGGAATCCTAGACTCACTACAACCTACGGCCTAACCCGTGGCATGTGATTACGAACACCTCATAAAAGCAGGTGAGCATTAACATAGGTTTTAGAGTTTACACATGGAATTTAAATGTATGAATCGAACTGTGTAGCATCAAACTCCAACACCCAAGAGCATGTTACATAATCCATATTGAGTCTTTAAACAAGCAAGCTCTAAACATGAATTCCATAACAAGTGCTAGTTGTGGAAATATCATATTTTAGAAATGAACATAAAACATAGCATACCATGTTGTACTGTACGACCAAACATAAAACATAGTATGGCATATTAGTATGATAATCTAGCATCAACAAGTGTAACAATGCGGAAACTTAAGACATGGGTAAATTCTTGATTCATAAGCAAGCATAAGTAACAGGATCTCTTCCACTATGCCACTGCCACAAACATCTTTGCCCTCCTTCTGCTCCCTTTAGTTTAGCATGCCCTTACCTTTTTCTACAGTATAAGGAAAACACTGACTATAAGCATATATGCTTAGTAAGATCCTTTCCTACTCACAAAAATCATGTGTCATGAATTGGACATAGAGAAAGTTAAACAACAACATATGGAAAGAAGATTCATATCACAAGAGTACTTCAACTTCAAATATGGTAATTAAAGTAGGCACATAATATGAGATAAATGTCTTTATGCATGAGGGATGTTTCATTGAAAACATATATGTATAAGTACTTGAACATAACTCTCAACATAAGGCCCGACATTGTACCACATTCATAATTTGCGCGCATCCCTTAAGTAGATACGAGGTAGCTAATCCCGACCTACTAGAGAACTAGGCAACCTTCGGCCTAGGGGCAACGTAGGAGCCCATCCCAAGGACCTTTTTTTAGGGACCGGTACAAGCCCATACAAAAGTAAAATAGCTTATCATGTTTCCTTTTCTTTTCATAAAGAATGCTTTTAGCATCTTTTAGGTATTCCATCATTCATAAGTCATGCATAATATAGATATGCCCTAAAGGGCCTAAACATAATCATGATACATGATGCATAACATAAAGCATACATGAATAAGACCTAACATAATCATAAAGTAACATAGAAATATGTCAACATTATTATGTTATTTGATGAATCATGGAATATGTTCTTGATTTCTTAAGCCGATAGGAAGCCTACTTAGGGTTTTTAGCCTCCTCCTAAGCCTAAATCTAGGACTTGGCCAAAACCTTCAAGCAACCATATGTGACATAAAAATCATATAATCATCATATAACACATATCATATCACAGAAAATTATTATCAAGCATAGTTGGGGGTTTAACTTAATCCTAATCATAGTTTTAGGGCTTGGCCGAAACCTTCAAGGGCCTACTCTATGATTTAAGCAACATAACACCCAAAGCAATTATACTACAGGTGAGGGGAGACTTACCTCTTTTGCTTGGTTACCACCAATCTATATACCCTTAAATTGAGAGTGATGAAGACCTCCTTGCTCTTAGGATCTCCTTTGTTCATCTCGCCTTATAAGGGGTCTTAAGTCTTCAAGAGATCTCCCTTGTGAAGCTTTCTAGGGGAGAGACCCTAGATGAGATTTTTGGAAATGGGAGAGGGAGAGGGAGATTCTGTGGGGGTCAAAGAAGGAGGAAGAAGAGGACAATTTATAATGTCCTTTGTCTCTTCACAAGTGCCTCTTCACATCCCCTACCCTTAAGCACAATTTTCCTCTCCTCTTTAACAGTACACCCCTATTGGGGCTATTTGTTATCACATGCATTATAAAGATTTGCTACCACCTAAGGTCCAAGGTTCAAACCTTGGCAAATCCTATTTTTTGGTTCTTTCCCCTTTTATTTAATTTTTTTTTTTTAAAAAGTGATGTGGCCAAATAACTAGTATCACGAGTGAGCATCAAATTTAGATATTTATAAATTGAAAACCCTTAGCTCACAAAATTAAAATGAATAGTATAGGGGTCTCAAGTCTTATTTTTCCAAGGACTAGTTGTGCATGTTTAACTCGAGCTTGAAATTGTTGTCGTTAAATGTTTTGGGGTTTCTAATAAAATGGGGGTTTTTGCAATAAGGAATGAGATAGTACTTCGGAATGAAATAGACTTAACTAAGCAGAAATGACTTAGGAAGTTGCAGAAACTAAGCTTAACCTAGTTAACAACTAAGCAATTAAATTCAAATGATGGAATTGCAATATAAGAACTAATTATAGGGAACTAATTGCAAGACAATGAAAACTAGAATAAATCATTGCTTAAGGAACTTGGCTTGATGTGTAATAGAATCAAGCTTGAACAACTTGAAGAATTAAGTGCTTAAAACTAAAATTTATCCTAAATTAAGCATCAAACCAATTCATATTCAAGACTTCCCTTTGCCGTCACACAAAGGTTGAGCTAGAAACCCTCCAACTCAAAAATCAGCGAAGGAACACTCCCTAGATCTGTTTGCTGCGAATTGGCCTTCCTGATCGGTCAGCCGACCGATCAGGACCTATGCTGATCGGACTGGGAATCGATCAGGAACTATACTGATCGGACGAGAGACCGATGAGTGATACCTCTGTTCGATCACAGTCACTGATCAGTGGCTGAGAAACTCTACGATCTCCTCTTCCTCAATTAGCTGGATGTTGATTGAGCCCAGAAACTCTCAGTGGCATTCGGAGAACCCCTCCAAGTGCTCTAATTGCTCCGAAGACGAAAACAACTCGCGATCAAGTGGAAGCGATCGGTGGAATGGAGCTCTGGCGAAACCCTCCCCTTTGCTCCTCTCAGTGGCGAAATCGAATGCAAACGTAACCAGAAAATCTTCTCCGATGATCTGAAACCTTGAAAACAAACAGATGTTGATGTTGGTCGCGCGATCTAAGAAGAAACTATGAAGAAGGACGAAGAACTGGGAAGAATGGAGAAAACCGAAGCTACTCTACGAACTCTGCTACTACGGGACGACGCAACCTCAGATCTGAGGAGTCTGTTTTATCAGTTAGAAACGAACGGCTGTGATCATTCTAGACTCATCCAACGGTCGGATTAACTCGGATCAAGCCCAAACCTCCCAGATCTCAATCAAGGGTCAAGATCTGCTCCTCCTTAGCTTGGATCGATCAGATCTACAACGGGTGGCTCAGATTGTCCTGATCTTTGAATGGACGGCTTAGACTCTCTTAAAATTTATCCAACGACCAGATGGACTCTGATTTGGCTCCAAGCTTCAGATCTTGATCCATGGACTTGATTAACTCTATCTTGAGCTTGGATTGATCAGAAGTTGACGGATGACTCAGATCTAGCCGTTTCTTGATCGGACGACCCATATTAATCAGATGCTTGATCATCTTGATCCGGATCCAATTCTGACTCAAGTATGATCCAATCTTATCTAGGTCCATGATCATTTGAAGCCTATAAAATTAGATTCAAATTTAATGCCCAAAATATCTCAAATATACAAAGATTTGAATCAAACGCTAAAATAGAGGTAATTCATGAAACCTAATGTAAATGCAAACTTAATCATATAAAAGTGGATCAAAACATGGATTTGAGAGCCTAAAATGATTAACAAAATGGTAGTTATCAAAATGCCCAGATAAAACCCATTAAGAATTATGCTAGAATTCCACCTACAATCCATTAAGAATTGTACTAATATTCATATTAGTGTTCATGTAAAAATTGAGAGGATTTTACGAGCATTACACCACACATCCTTATCATCATGTTGGACCAAGTCCACTTGCAAGATTTAACATGATGAACCTTATGAGCTCATCAAGGGGGCATCATCATCCCGACTCACCGGGACACAATTTTCATCTATAATCAATGACACATCATGTAAATAATATTATTTTCCAACTAACCAGGCCTATCGATTTAACAGAATAAATCTCGCCCATTGGTAAATCAAAGAAATAACTATCAAGTACATGTGCCCGTTATTATATCGTGATTCAGAGCATGTACTTCATTATATACTGAGGTCTGATCCAATTATAATGTTAGTATAAATTGGATCACTTCTATGTCAATCCTATTCAATGCACAAAATGTGCACTAGTGTAATTCTATGGTCAAGATAAACCAACACCAAATGGAACTACAACCATCCCGATGGTTTGTCCAGCTCCATCTTAGTTGTGAGCCTCTACTTATACTTTACAAGGAACTGATAACATGATCTTCTGTGTAGCACCACACACCATGTTATCTACAGTGTAAAGTATTAGACATTATGCATATACTAATATAAATATGCAGTGGTGATTTTGTGATTCTCTTTCAAAACGTAGATGTCTTATATAAAAGCAAGGCTTTTAGTATACATCCCAACAATCTCCTACTTATACTAAAATTCTCTATTGTCCTCTCAATGTCATACATCTGACTCCCTCATCCTCCACATGCCTAAAAGCTCTCACTATCAAGGCCTCAGTGACAGGATCTCCCAGGTTGTCCTTTGATGTAATCAAGGTGACAACAACTTTGCCTTGCTTGGATGGTACTTGCGCTCTATGTGTTTACTCGCCTTATGGACTCGTGGTTCCTTCGAGTTTGCAACTGTACCATTGTTATCACAATAAATTGTGATAGATCTGAGCAAATTAGGAATCACATCCAAGTCCATCATGAGGTTCCTGAACCATATAACTTCCTTTGGTCGCCAGAGAGGCTGCCATATACTCAGCTTCTATGGTGGAGTCCGTGACGCAATTCTGCTTGACACTCCTCCATACTATGGTTCCACCTCCTAAACTAAACACAAAACCCCGAGGAATACTTATTTTGTCCCTATCCAATTCGAAATCTGAATCTGTATAACGCATAGGGAGTAATTGGTCTGCCTGGTAAACCAGCATGTAATCCCTAGTCCTTATCAGGCACTAACATATGCTTTACCACAATCCAATTTCCTTGACCTGGGTTACTCTGATATATGCTAACCATGCCCACGGCAAAGCAGATTTCCGGTCTCGTTTATAGCATACATGAGGCTTCCTATAGCCGAAGTATAAGGAACCGCCTTTATCTCCTCTATCTCCTTTGATAATTTAAGACATATCTCCTTAGATAGAGGTACTCCATACCTGAAAGGTACAAAACCTTTCTAGGAGTTTTTCATGCTAAAACGAGCTAGGACGGTGTCTATGTATGAAGCCTGGGATAAGCACAACATCCTTTTCTTGTGATCCCTTAGAACTTTGATCCCAAGGATGTGTCCCGCTTCTCCCAAGTCCTTCATATCAAACTGTTTGGACAACCATACCCTTACATCTGATAATACATTGACATTATTACCAATGAACAAAATATCATCTACGTATAGTACAAGAATACCACTACGTTCCCGTCACATCTCTTATATACACAAATCTCATCCGGTCTTTGAACAAATCCATATGACTGGATTATCTCATCAAAGCGGATGTTCCTCGTCATAAGTCCAGGGATTAGGTTCATGTTCGCCAGGGACTAAGTCCAAAGACTCTCCCAAGAAATCTCTCAAGTTGTTTAATAACCCTCCCAATATGACAAGGTACCATCTGTGTATCTTCTGTGACACATGGTGTAGTGACTTTTGGTATGTCCTCCTGTACTGTTGGTACTAAGGTCGAAACGTCCCCTGTTAATTCCTCAAGAATAATTCTACTCATGGGTTTGTGGTTCATAGTCTTCCTCTAAGAATTGGGTATTTATGCTAACGATCACCCTCTGATCCTTAGGACTATAGAATCACCTTTCTTCCCCTAGGATAGCCTACGAACAAGTGCACTTCTGTATGAGATTCCAACTTATCAGTATCTCCCTACAGCACATGTGCTGGACTACCCCAAATCCGAATATGTCTTAGACTAGGTTTTCTCCCAGTCCACAATTCTATGGAAGTAGAAGGTACTGACTTAGATGGTACCAAATTCAGTATGTACGCTGCCATTTCCAGAGCATATCCCCAGAATGAATGTGGCAACTAAGAGTAGCTCATCATCGATATAACCATCTTCATAAGAGTCCTATTCCTTCGCTTTGCTACACCGTTTTGTTGGGGCATACCGGGTGTAGATAATTGGGATTGAATCCCAACCTTTGATAAGTAAGTCCTAAAACTCTCCCAAGAGGTACTCGCCACCACGATCTGATTGTAGTGTCTTGATACTTTTACCTTGATGTTTCTCCACATCAGCCTTGAATTCATTGAACTCATCAAAGCATTCAGAGTTGCGGTGCATCAAGCAAATGTCCCCATACCTTGAATAATCGTCTATGAAAGAGACGAAGTATTCAAAGTCACCTCTATCTTGGATAGACATAGGACAACACAAATCAGAATGAACCAACTCTAACACATCTTCAACTATATACCCCTCGACCATGAAAGGCCTCTTGGTTATCTTACCTTCTAAGCAAGAATCAAAGGTTGGGAAGTTTTCCCTCACCAATGAACCCAAGGGCCCATCGGCTATCAACCTTTGAAACTTACTATGGTTAATATGACCAAGCCTTAGATGCCAAAGGTATGTTTGGTTCATCTTGGAAGGTATCTTTCTCTTATTTTGGTTTAGATGATGAGCTATTAACTTCTATTTGCATTGTGGGAGATATTGGTTCTAAAGTGTACAAATTGCCTATCAATGTACCTTAACAGATAATCTTTCTATTCCCTTTTATAAAAGGTAATAGAATATCCATATTATTTCAGAAACTGAAACAGAGTTCTTTCTAAAAGTTAGGTACATAAAAGCAATCATCTTAAAATCAAAACTTTATTTTTCTATCTAAAGACAAATAAATAACTCCCATTACAATAGTCGCCACCTCCGTAGCATATCCCATGTAGACGGTGATCTCTTCCTCAGCTAGTCGTCGAGTTTCCTGGAACCCCTGCAAAGAAATACAGACATGATTAGAGGCTCCCGTATCTACACACCAGGTACCGATAGATAACACCGGTAAACATGTTACAACGACAAAAGAAAAAGATATACCTGAATTATTCTTGTGACGGCGGGGATAGTCCGCCTTCCAATGTCCAGACTACTTGCACGTGAAGCACAAGCCTTTCGGCTTCTTCACGGCATCCTGAGGTCCCTGTAATCCAGCCACTTTCTTTGCCCCAGCTTGTTTCTTCTTCTACTTGCCTTTCGATTTAGAAGTAAAAACCCCTTGAGCAATGAAAGTATGTGCACTCTGAGAAGAAAACACTTCTCCTGCCTGGAGTTCTATCAGAAGTTCCACCAACGAATATGTACGTTTGTTCAAATTGTAGGATAGGCGAAACTGCTCAAAACTCTTTGGTGGAGATTGGAGAATAATATCGACCTGGGTTTCCCCATCGAATTCTACTCTAAGAATTTCCATCTCATTTAACCAAGCCATCATTTTGAGAGCATGTTCCCTCATGAGCATACCCTCAATCATGGTGGTCGTTGTCATGTTTCTCATGGCCCCTTGCCTAGCGACCCGATTATGATATCCGAAGAGTTCATTGACATTGGACGTTTTATCACTGGTAGTGGAAGAATCCTGATGTTGATGACACTGCGCCATCCCGTTTGCTTTTATCCACTGCCTAAAACATTCCTTCTCCTCTTCATCATAAATCATGCTAGGCTTTTCAGCACAGAACTCGACAAGCTCACAATTGGATTTCTCGGCAGTTGTATCAAAGTCCAGGTTTAATTCCCAATCATTATTGTTAGGGGCATTAAGTTGGTTTTCTCTTAGAATCAAAATCAAGTGGGTCTAAATCCATTTTGAAAAATACCTGAGAATCACAACAATCACACAATTTAGATTTAAAAATTATTGATTCCACAAAACAATATATTTGAAATTAACCAACACCTCAAAACACCGAGAATTGTGCATGCCACGATAATGTGGACGTATACGAATTCTACATTTGTAAGAGGAGGTTTTACTCATTAATTTTATTATCTTGTCAACCTAACTTTTTGACAAATAAAATTAATAGTTGCTCCTCTTCCGTCCTACAATAATAGCAGTGACTCCGATGGGGAGGATACTATTATTTGCATCTAAGTGTTTACCATTACACGATACTAAGAAAATTATCTCGGATTATGTGTCATCCGATGGGGAAAATCACACGATCCTTAATAATTTTCTATAATCATGTCTGACTCGGCGATCCATTGAACAAGCCCATCCGACGGGGAGGAAGGCACTCAGAGCCGATGCGCAAGCTTGTTCGCATCACTAGTCAAATTAGTAATGGAGGTCGCGAGACCCTTAGGGTCCCTCTCCCACTTAGTTATTTATAATGAGGAATTTTCATGCACACGCGACAAGCACATAAACCAAAACAATAAATAAGAAAAATTCTAAATTTTCCAACTATCATGGCATTGGTCTCCAATGCGCCGTCAGTCGTGTCGCCACCTTGTCCGCTCCTCCCTACACTATGCACAAGCCACCATTGAAGAGATCTCCGAGCCGAGATAAAAAACTATTTATTTACATCCATCGATCCTATACTCCATAAAGGAGTGTATATAAAATCTAGATCGAAAGTAAATAAAAGCGCGGCTAAACAAGTATCATATTTAATTACAAAAATTAAATACTAATTTAACCTAATCAACCTCGAGGATTCAATAAATTACAACCATGCACAACCAATCACATACACACATTATTTAAGCCATAATAGTTGGAATCTCGTGCATACAACCAAAGAGTTAGCCTACACATCCTATTATTATCCGGCAAAAATAAAATACATGATAAAGTGCAAAATGTAACCAAATCCAAACACACAAAACCGAAAACCTTAGCTCTGATACCAGTTGTTGGAATATGGCTTGAAGGGCTTCCTTAGCGAACATCGGGTCATCCGTGAGAGACCTCTCCATATCTACGGATTAAAAATTTAATCCGAATGGAGACCTATCTCCCAAACGACCGTCTCGTCGTCATACTAATTGATTCGAGTTACAACTTGGCCAAACATGATGTTCGAGCCTTGT
The DNA here is from genome assembly GCA_024364735.1 of Boesenbergia rotunda. Classification (NCBI taxonomy): domain Eukaryota; kingdom Viridiplantae; phylum Streptophyta; class Magnoliopsida; order Zingiberales; family Zingiberaceae; genus Boesenbergia; species Boesenbergia rotunda. Next base: position 366,555 of record JAGFNQ010004360.1, read on the forward strand.
AACTTGCCTAACCACTTAGTCACGGAAAAGACGATGAGCGGATCACCGATTTTTGTGTTTATGATCGGGGTCCATGACAATTAATTATCATATAATTAATTAACAAATAATTAATGAACTATGATAATTAAACAACCACATAAAATAATAGAATTGTAGGACCGGTGCCGTCGATAGAGGGGGGGTTAATATCGACCGTAAAAAATCTTTCGCAAACTTTGTAAACTTTTCGATTCGACACTTTGAGATTCGTTGAAAATAGAGCGTTAGTAGCACAGCGAAAAAACAATAGAAAGAGCGAACAAAACAAACGATAGATTGCACACGGGATATACTTGGTTCCCATCCCCCCAGGGTCAGTACATCCAAGGCCTAAGCACGGGAACGCCTGTCCACTAATGGTCTCCTTTCCGGACATTCCGAAGGCAGAGAAACCCATCTTACAGTGCAAGATTTACAATAAAAAAGAGTTAAAGAAATTAAGAACTGAATGTAAATCAAACCAAACAGAATGAGTCAAAGACTCAGCCGATCTGGAACACCGAAGTGTTGCGCACTTCCTCCAGGAGCCTCCTAGTCGCAGAGCTTCATTGTTAGTGCTTTGTCATCACTTGGGAAGCATAGAATGGTTAGAAGTTGTGTTCTGAGCCTTAGGGTCGAAGCCCCTTTTATAGACTTCATTAGGGCGCCTGTGTTGAAGGGGGTGCCTCAAAGGGCTTGGTCAAAGCTTATCTCGACGGCGAACTCGTCGCAGCCGATAAGGCTCTTGACCAGGGCGCCCTGGACCTCCCAAGCACCTCAAAGAGCTTGGTTAAAGCTTATCTCTGCTTTGAACTCGCAGCAGTAAATACAGCTTTCAACCAGGGCGCCTGTAACAAATGGGGCGCCTGAATGAAGAGCCTGGTTTCCCTCCTTTCATTGAGGTGGCCTAGTTGATGGGGGCGCCTAGCTCCTTTAGGGCGCCTCCTTCAATGGGGGTGCTTGGCAGGCAGCCTTCCAGTCGCATTGTGTGTTGTTTGCCTACTTTATCTTCCATTCTAGGTACCTGCAAGATACACAAATACAAAGCAAATATACACACAATCTTAGCCTTAACGAGATGGTTCTGACTTTGGATTTCCGCAATGGTCTATCCGACGCAAGTTCCCACCCCCGGGAACGCGCCTTTCACCTACTCCTCTCAGGAGACGGTTGCCACCCAGTCCATTCGGGTGGACTTTAGCTTAGCCTTCAATACTCTCAGATCTCAAGACGTCCGACCCTCGACCCGTCTCTAGTCCTTAGTCATCGCTCAGCTAAGTTGCTCAATCCCTCGGACCAAGACTTCATGCCCAAACCCTAGGTCCAGGACCTAGTGCCTAACTTAACTCATCAGGACTTTCGCCCAATTCCTCGAACCAGGTCTTCGGTGCCCAACACTCGGCCAAGACTTAGTGCCCAATTCCTTGAACGGACTTAGTGTCCAGCTTCACTCACCAGGTCTTAGTGCCCAATTCTTAGAACCAGGACTTAGTGCCTAGATTAACTATGACTTTTCTTCACTTTGTTACACCTTTCTTTACTAACGCTTCCCTTGTTCAATGTATCACTGACTTAAGTATATTGTCAATCATTGAAACATTTAGAGGAGGACATCACTGATGCAACTTGCACCAACAATCTCCCCCTTTTTGATGTTTGACAATATCTTAAGTTAGATTGGCTGAAGGGACTAAATTATACTCCTTGAAAAATTGATCTAAGTTTTGAAAATAAGTTTTGATCTTTTGGGAGAAAAAGAAAAAAAAACTTAAGCTTACTTTCCCCCTTTTTGAAAAACATTTTGATTATCCTTTTTGATCCTTCTGGAAGACAACAAAAATTTTCTAACATAAGCTCACTCTCCCCCTTTGTCATACATCAAAAAACGACAAAAGCAGCCTTGCACCAACAATAAAAAAACTTCACTTAAGTTGCACCAAAAAAATTCCATTTTGAAAAAGTATTGTGCAAAAAATATTTCGTGTTTGTAGGACAATATTTGAACTTTGGAAAAAATTCTTGCCTTAGAAAAACTTGTATTTCGAAAAGATTTTGTAAAAGATTGCACTCATAAAAATATTTGTACTTTGTGAACATTGGTGCCTTTTTGGAACCATTTTGAAAAATATTTTGCAAGTACTTTTGAAAAATATTTGAGCTTTTGAAAAGTGCAAGTACTTTTGAAACATATTATGCATTACTTTTGAAATAATATAAGTATTTTTGAAAAATATTATGAACTTGAAAAGTATACGTACTTTTTGAAAAAAATATTAGGATTTTTGAAAAGTATAAGTACTTTTTGAAAAAAAAATTGAGTTTTTGATAACAATTCAAGTATTTTCAAAAGATATTATGCATTTTTTGAAAATATTATTTTGAAAATATAATACTTTACTTGACTTGGTTTCTTTTCCAGTCTGACACAATCCTAGGAAACCTTGTTAACAGCAAGGGCATTTTCCTAAGTGTCCTGGAAATTCTTCCAAATTCAAGTAAGTACTATTTCCCCCAAAAAAAATTGATAAGTTAAAACTAATTTCTGAAAGTGATGCTGTATATATAACCATAATGATTAAAACGATAATATTTTGAAAGAAACAATTACTTATGTGTTCAAAAAGATTTTGGAAATTGTAACACCCCAAATTTGTCAATGTAAAATCATGACAATGTATGAAAATGGTTATAATGAAATGATATGAATTTCATGCAATCACATGCTATGAAATGTTATGAATGCATGAAATAATATATTCATGAAATATTATTATCATGAAATATTAGCATGAAATATTATATTCATGAATATGGAATATTAAAAATATTATGAAATAATATTTTTGGAATATTATGAAATATTCTGAATTCATAAAATATTATTCATATTATGAAATTTCATGATGGGCTTGGTTTAATGGGCTTTGACATGGGTTAGTGCAAATTGTGATAAAAAGAAGAGCTAGAAAGGAGGAAGCAAGGATTGAACCTTGGACCTCCTAGATGCACTCACCATGTCATAACCAATGAACCAAGCAATATTTCATGTAGAAGGAGAAAGGAACATGCTTGTTAAGTGTGTAAGGGTGAAGAGACATGTCTTTTCATGAGAAAAGTATAAATATGGGAAGTTGGAATAACTTCCTTTTCTTCTCTTCTTCTTCCTCACTTCTCCCAACCGAAACCTCCATCATCTCCTTCACTTCTTCCATTTTCGAAAATAGCATCCAAGGGTTCTAACCCTAGGGCAATTGCAAGGAAGAAAGCCCAAGTGTCTTTGCCTTCTAGCAAGACCAAGGAGTCTTAGAGGAAAATTGGAAGAAAAAGGCTTTCACATACCCTTCAAGTGTAGGGTACCCTACGATTTAAAGAAGGTTAAAATCCAGCGCTAGGATGTAAGTATCCTCTCGCCTGCAGTGTAATCGCTTTCGGTTGATTGTATGTTTTCTTGTGGTTGTTTTTGGAAATGGGAGTTTCTTCCTTGTGACCATTCGGCCACCACCATGGAAGAAGGGTTTGGTTGCTTCTTGATGCATGAGGATATCCCTAGGAACCTAGGGTATGGATGTATGTTGTTTTCCAAATTTTTGAGAGAACAAAAAGTAGGGTTTGGTACCCAACAAGTTTCGGCCACCTATGGTTGGAGGTCCAAGAGAAGTTTTTTTGATCAAATCTTGATACATGCTAGTGCCCTAGGGATTCTATACACATATGTGTTGTTTCCAAATTTTTGAGAGAACAAAAATTAGGGTTTTGGTACCCTACAAGGTTTCGGCCAAGGCTTGGATTTCCTTGGGGTTGTGAAGTGAAATCACTTCTTGATGCATGACATGAATGCTAACAAATATTGTATACATGTGTGTTGTTTTCCAAATTTTTGAGAAGACAAAATTAGGGTATGCTACCCTATATAACTTTCGGCCAACCCTAGGAGAATTAGGGTTTAAGGGTGTATGATTTTCCTTATGATATATCCATGCTTAATAAGTATAGGCAAGGTGTTTGTGTAAATGCTTGTGTGAATATTTGAAACCATGAAGCATGCTACCACTTATTTAAGTTTCGGCCAACCCTAATCTAGGGTTGGGAAGTACCTAATGAGACCATGAAGCATGCTACTACATATGTGATGTGTGTATAATTTATGTGACCTATCTTGTTAGGTATAAAAGCATGCCTTATAGCCCATGGGGCACCTTGATGATATGAACATGATGTGTTTGATAATATGCTTAAAAAGGGTTACTCTATTGAAACTGGGATCAAGAGCACCCGAATGTGTGGTGTGTCCCTAGGGGATCAAGAGCACCCGAATGTGTGGTGTGTCCCTTTGAGAAGTGATTAAGAGCACCTTTAGGCATATACATATATGAGTAATTGCATGATAAATTACTTTACTTTGAAAGTTGTGTACTCGACTCGGAAGGGGGTCGTTAAACAAATCCAATGTGCATGTTAACTGAAGGTCATGGCATTGGTAGGACGGAAGGGTCCTGCTCTAATTAGATTGGTGGCTCGCTACCCCAATTTATTAGGGAACGCGCATGATGTGGTACTACAACTGGGCCCTAGATGATGATATGATATTTTGAAGTACTTACCATTATGGAACCTTTTGAAAAACATACTTTTCTCATCATGTGATAATCTTGTTCCGTAAAGTACTTGAAGATATTTGATGTGATGTTTATGATGCTTTGATGAGATGCTTATGATGCTTAATCTTGTTCTATCTTGATTACTGAGTACATGATATGATGTATCGATATGGTTTTGCGAGTAGGCCCGGATTCTTACTAAGCATGTTTTGCTTACTAGTTCATGTTGTTTTCTTATGCTGCAGATAGCGGTAAGAAATACTTGGATTAAAGGAAGAGCAGAGGGAAGGCTAGAGGATGTGTGTGGTGATGGCTCGGGAAAGGATGAAAGATTCTATCTACCTTAGTTTGTCTAGAATCTAACTGCTTCCGATAAAAGATTGAAATTGTATTACTATACTCTGAATATATGATGATTGTGACTACTCTACTGTTAGAGATATGGAACCTAGGTCATGTTAGATAATACTATTATTAATGTCTAATTCTTATAGTATGCATGCTCAGTAAAATGCTAGATGTTTACTATTTTCTGTTGCTTATGACTGCTTCTTTTGCATGTATCTAAGACTAGATAACTCTTGCTATATTCTTACTTGAGATTCCATGCTATAGTGTGTTAAATGATCTTCCCATTAGGTTGTAAATGCCTGTAGATATAAAAGAAATGAAAAACCTTGCTTGGTAAATTAGTCTACCATAAGCATGCTTATTACTAGTTCATGTATTGTAATTGTTTTGTTTGGATATACATGCTTAAGATGATAAATGATTTGAATGTATGGACCCGTAACCCCGCCTTAAGGGTAGATATAAGGTCGGGCGTTACAAGTTGGTATCAGAGCAGATTTCCCCTCCATCACACACACATCAAGCTTCCTCCTGCCGCTTCCAAGTAAGAAATTCTAAACTCGCTTTATTTATTTCATGTACAGTATAACTATAGAGATGAATTATGCTTGCATAATATGGAGATGATTAATACTTGCATAACAAGTGAAGATAGAATTATAACTTATGTAGTCAATTTACCACCTGATATGATGCAAGTGATCATAGATCTGCAGCGTCAGGTCACTGAATAACAGCAGATAATAAACACTCTGATGACCCAGCAGGGGAACACTGCAACCCCGCAGGGAAGTCAGAATGTAATGCCTACTGAGCCTCCAACTGCACAGGCACCCCCGGACACTCGGTCCGAGGAGTCCGATAGGAGGCCTATCTGATTCAGTGGCAGAGACTGAAGCCGGAAAGTTCTCGGCACCTGCGAGCCCTGGGACACCCAGGCCTGGCTCAAGATAGTTGAGAGCACAGTGAATTATTAGACTGACTCGAGCATGAGAAATTAAATGTTCTCGTTCTGCCTCACTGGCGATGCTAGGATGTGGTGGGAACGGGTAAAGCTAGAAGCCAGTGGACCAGATGAAGTGGAAGGACTTCGAGTCTGAATTTCTGGAGGAATTCTTTAATATGCCAAAGAAATGATATGTCACTGCAAGACTAGATGCAAGTTTATGACACACTGCCTCGGGGAGGTGATGGCCTCTACCCAAATGTTGCGGCCGCACTGATCAGCATCGCAGATAGGAACTCTACTGCGATCTATAGTGCTTGATATGGCCGATTATGATCTGATATTGGGCATGGATTTCTTGAATAAATACGGCGCTTCTATCGAGTGCCGTAAACGAAGGGTTATCTTCCGACCCGAGACGGGATTCTCTTTGAATTTATCGGCGAGCCGAAGAAGAAGATGGCAAATTCTTATCGGCTCTGAAGCAAGGAAAATGTTAGAGAATGGATGTTCTGGATTTCTAGCTCATGTAGTTGATACTCGTCCTAGAGAGGACCCGAAGCTAGAAGACGTCGAAGTCGTATGCAACTATCCAGAGGTATTTCCCGATGACTTACCAGGGTTAGCACCTGAAAGAGATGTTGAATTTGCCATTGATTTGATTCCTGGTACTAACCCCATCTCAAAGCACCATACCGAATGGCGCCGACTGAATTGAAAGAATTGCAAGGACAGCTACAAGAGCTACTCGACAAGGGACTTATTCACCCTAGTCATTCCCCCTGGGGAGCTCCCGTACTGTTCGTCAAAAGAAGGACGGGTCGATGCGTATGTGTATCGACTATCGGGCATTAAATAATGTGACCATAAAGAACAGGTACCCTCTGCCCAGGATAGATGACCTGTTCGATCAGTTAAAGGGAGCTACGGTTTTCTCTAAGATCGATCTGAGGTCTGGTTATCACCAAGTCCGGGTGAAAAATGAGGATATACCCAAAACTGCTTTCCGGACGAGATACGGACATTATGAGTTCGTAGTGATGCCGTTTGGAGTTACTAATGCTCCGGCAATATTCATGGACCTTATGAATCGGATTTTCTCGACAGATTTGTGATCGTCTTCATCGACAACATCCTTATTTATTCGAGGACTTTCGAAGAGCATGCGGAGCACCTGAGTATAGTATTACAGATTCTTCAGAAGGAACAACTGTATGATAAATTTTCGAAATGTGAGTTCTGGCTGAACCAAGTGTCATTCTTGGGACATGTTATCTCCAAGGACGGAGTGATGGTCGACCCAATTAAAATTGAGGCCGTAAGTAACTGGTCCAGACCCAAGAATGCCAGTGAGGTCAGAAGTTTTCTGGGGTTAGCAGGTTACTACAGAAAATTCGTAGAGAACTTCTCTCGGATTGCAGCCCCTATGACAGCTCTTACAAAGAAAGATAAGAAATATACCTGGACCGAGGAATGTGAGAAGAGTTTCTCTGAACTGAAAAGGAGACTGACTAGCGCTCCTATATTGACTCTTCCCGAAAATGATACGGGTTTCGATATGTACAGCGACGCATCCAAACTTGGACTCGGAGCTGTACTTATGCAAAATGGGAAGGTAATTGCCTATGCCTCTAGGCAACTGAAGGAACATGAAAAGAATTATCCTACCCATGATTTGGAATTAGCAGCGGTGGTCTTTGCGCTGAAAACATGGAGGCATTATTTATATGGCACTCAGTGCAAGGTCTTTACTGATCACCAGAGTCTGCGGTATTTCTTCACCCAGAAAGACCTGAATATGCGACAACGCCGATGGCTCGAGTTGGTCAAGGACTACGACTGTGAGATCTTGTACCATCCAGGAAAAGCCAACAAGGTAGCAGATGCTCTCAGTAGAAAATCTTGTGCTGCATTGTTGTCTTTATCAGCTTTGTCACGACCCTTAGGGGAAGAGATTATGGATTTCGGAATCGAGATAATATCGGGACGGCTTTCTACTCTACAGATTGCGCCGACATTATTTGATGGTATTCTGGAGAAGCAGAATCTTGATCCGAGTCTTCGAAGAATCAGGCAGGAAATTCTCGAAGGCAAGGACTAGGGGTTCCGGATTTCCGAGAACGGAGTTTATATTTCCGGGATCGATTATGTGTTCCCGACGACTCCGATTTACGGACGAGGATACTCGAGGAAGCCCACGGCACACCTTATGCGATGCATCCGGGGTCTACCAAGATGTATCAAGATCTGAAGGGCAAATTTTGGTGGTCTGGCATGAAGAAAAGATGTAGCCCATTATATTAGCATGTGTTTGACCTGCCAGAGGGTCAAAGCAGAACACCAGAGACCTGGGGGAGTTCTGCAGCCTCTACCTATTCCCGAGTGGAAATGGGAGGACATCTCTATGGATTTCATAGCAGGGCTGCCCCGGACTACGAATGGATATGATAGTATATGGGTTATTGTGGACCGACTGACCAAGTCCGCCCATTTTCTGGCTATCAGAATGACTTATTCAGTTGAGCAGTTGGCTCAACTGTACGTCAAGGAGATTGTCCGACTACACGGGGTTCCCAAGACCATCGTCTCTGACCAAGATGGTCGATTTACTTCTGATTTTTGGGGACACGTGCAGAAGGCCCTTGGCACGAAGCTGAAGTTCAGTACAGCCTTTCACCCCCAGACTGACGGGCAGACTGAACGAGTAAACCAGATACTAGAAGATATGTTACGAGCTTGCACCTTGGACTTCAAGGGAAGCTGGTGTCGATACCTGAGCCTGGCAGAGTTTGCTTATAACAACAGTTATCAGGCTACTATCGGGATGGCACCGTACGAGCACTATACGGCGAAAATGCAGATCTCCTTTATGCTGGCATGAGAGTGGTGAAAAGAGGGAGATGGGACTCCAGACCGATATTATTGATGAGACCACTCAGGCCATAAAGAATATCCGCCAGAGGATAGAGACTGCTCAGAGTCGGCAAAAGAGCTACGCTGATAAGCGACACAGACCGCTCGAGTTCGAGGTTGGGGATTCGGTATTTCTGAAGGTAGCCCCTATGAAAGGGGTGATGAGATTTGGAAAGAAGGGGAAACTGAGTCCACGATACGTGGGACCCTACCAGATTTTGAGACGAGTAGGCAAGGTGGCCTACGAACTGGAGTTACCGCCAGAGATGGCGGCCGTTCACAACGTCTTCCATGTGTCGATGCTCAAGAAGCGTACCCCTGATGGAGTCAAATTATAGAACCCCCACCAGTGCAAGAACAGGAGAGCCTTAGTTCCGAAGCCGGCCGATCCAGATCCTCGATCGGGAAGTTAAAAGGCTAAGGAACAAGGAAATACCTTAGTAAAAGTTCTGTGGCGGAACAAGCAGTTGAAGAAGCCACCTGGGAACAGGAAGATACGATGCGATCAAAGTACCCGGAACTGTTTTAAGTTCGGGACGAACTTTCTATAAGAGGGGGAGGATTGTAACACCCCAAATTTGTCAATGTAAAATCATGACAATGTATGAAAATGGTTATAATGAAATGATATGAATTTCATGCAATCACATGCTATGAAATGTTATGAATGCATGAAATATTATATTCATGAAATATTATTATCATGAAATATTAGCATGAAATATTATATTCATGAATATGGAATATTAAAAATATTATGAAATAATATTTTTGGAATATTATGAAATATTCTGAATTCATAAAATATTATTCATATTATGAAATTTCATGATGGGCTTGGTTTAATGGGCTTTGACATGGGTTAGTGCAAATTGTGATAAAAAGAAGAGCTAGAAAGGAGGAAGCAAGGATTGAACCTTGGACCTCCTAGTTGCACTCACCATGTCATAACCAATGAACCAAGCAATATTTCATGTAGAAGGAGAAAGGAACATGCTTGTTAAGTGTGTAAGGGTGAAGAGACATGTCTTTTCATGAGAAAACTATAAATATGGGAAGTTGGAATAACTTCCTTTTCTTCTCTTCTTCTTCCTCACTTCTCCCAACCGAAACCTCCATCATCTCCTTCACTTCTTCCATTTTCGAAAATAGCATCCAAGGGTTCTAACCCTAGGGCAATTGCAAGGAAGAAAGCCCAAGTGTCTTTGCCTTCTAGCAAGACCAAGGAGTCTTAGAGGAAAATTGGAAGAAAAAGGCTTTCACATACCCTTCAAGTGTAGGGTACCCTACGATTTAAAGAAGGTTAAAATCCAGCGCTAGGATGTAAGTATCCTCTCGCCTGCAGTGTAATCGCTTTCGGTTGATTGTATGTTTTCTTGTGGTTGTTTTTGGAAATGGGAGTTTCTTCCTTGTGACCATTCGGCCACCACCATGGAAGAAGGGTTTGGTTGCTTCTTGATGCATAAGGATATCCCTAGGAACCTAGGGTATGGATGTATGTTGTTTTCCAAATTTTTGAGAGAACAAAAAGTAGGGTTTGGTACCCAACAAGTTTCGGCCACCTATGGTTGGAGGTCCAAGAGAAGTTTTTTTTGATCAAATCTTGATACATGCTAGTGCCCTAGGGATTCTATACACATATGTGTTGTTTCCAAATTTTTGAGAGAACAAAAATTAGGGTTTTGGTACCCTACAAGGTTTCGGCCAAGGCTTGGATTTCCTTGGGGTTGTGAAGTGAAATCACTTCTTGATGCATGACATGAATGCTAACAAATATTGTATACATGTGTGTTGTTTTCCAAATTTTTGAGAAGACAAAATTAGGGTATGCTACCCTATATAACTTTCGGCCAACCCTAGGAGAATTAGGGTTTAAGGGTGTATGATTTTCCTTATGATATATCCATGCTTAATAAGTATAGGCAAGGTGTTTGTGTAAATGCTTGTGTGAATATTTGAAACCATGAAGCATGCTACCACTTATTTAAGTTTCGGCCAACCCTAATTCTAGGGTTGGGAAGTACCTAATGAGACCATGAAGCATGCTACTACATATGTGATGTGTGTATAATTTATGTGACCTATCTTGTTAGGTATAAAAGCATGCCTTATAGCCCATGGGGCACCTTGATGATATGAACATGATGTGTTTGATAATATGCTTAAAAAGGGTTACTCTATTGAAACTGGGATCAAGAGCACCCGAATGTGTGGTGTGTCCCTAGGGGATCAAGAGCACCCGAATGTGTGGTGTGTCCCTTTGAGAAGTGATTAAGAGCACCTTTAGGCATATACATATATGAGTAATTGCATGATAAATTACTTTACTTTGAAAGTTGTGTACCCGACTCGGAAGGGGGTCGTTAAACAAATCCAATGTGCATGTTAACTGAAGGTCATGGCATTGGTAGGACGGAAGGGTCCTGCTCTAATTAGATTGGTGGCTCGCTACCCCAATTTATTAGGGAACGCGCATGATGTGGTACTACAACTGGGCCCTAGATGATGATATGATATTTTGAAGTACTTACCATTATGGAACCTTTTGAAAAACATACTTTTCTCATCATGTGATAATCTTGTTCCGTAAAGTACTTGAAGATATTTGATGTGATGTTTATGATGCTTTGATGAGATGCTTATGGTGCTTAATCTTGTTCTATCTTGATTACTGAGTACATGATATGATGTATCGATATGGTTTTGCGAGTAGGCCCGGATTCTTACTAAGCATGTTTTGCTTACTAGTTCATGTTGTTTTCTTATGCTGCAGATAGCGGTAAGAAATACTTGGATTAAAGGAAGAGGCAGAGGGAAGGCTAGAGGATGTGTGTGGTGATGGCTCGGGAAAGGATGAAAGATTCTATCTACCTTAGTTTGTCTAGAATCTAACTGCTTCCGATAAAAGATTGAAATTGTATTACTATACTCTAATATATATGATTGTGACTACTCTACTGTTAGAGATATGGAACCTAGGTCATGTTAGATAATACTATTATTAATGTCTAATTCTTATAGTATGCATGCTCAGTAAAATGCTAGATGTTTACTATTTTCCGTTGCTTATGACTGCTTCTTTTGCATGTATCTAAGACTAGATAACTCTTGCTATATTCTTACTTGAGATTCCATGCTATAGTGTGTTAAATGATCTTCCATTAGGTTGTAAATGCCTGTAGATATAAAAGAAATGAAAAACCTTGCTTGGTAAATTAGTCTACCATAAGCATGCTTATTACTAGTTCATGTATTGTAATTGTTTTGTTTGGATATACATGCTTAAGATGATAAATGATTTGAATGTATGGACCCGTAACCCCGCCTTAAGGGTAGATATAAGGTCGGGCGTTACAGAAATATAGTAAAAAATATTTAAAAATGTTCAATAATTCTTTTAATTTGACCTCCCCCTAAACTTAACTCAGTCCTAGGAAGCTTGTTGACTACAAGTACTCTTCCTCTGAGTCTTGAGGTTTGATTCAAATTATAAGAACTATTTAAAAAACTAATTGTTCAAAATAACTTCTTTTTGATTTCGACTTCCCCTAAATTTGACACATCCTAGGAGTTCTTGTGGATCATGAAGTACACCTCCTCTGTGTCTTTAGAGTTTATCAAAATCAAAAGTATGAATGACATTTTGAGTGTACTGATTCTTAAGAAAATTTTTTTTAAGCATAAGCCTTTTTGAAAACATAAGTGATAGTAATTAAAGCATAGTTTTCGAAAAACATTTTAAAAGATAGTGATTTTTCAAGCACAGTTTTCGAAAAAAATTTTAAACCACTCCCCCTATATCCAACACCGTTTGACTCAATCTAAGTGTCTTAAGGGACTTTAATATTGACCTAAGAGGCTTGTGTCTAATTTTGCAGGTCAAACAATTTTCAAAAAGATATAATTTTTAAAAATTGTATAATATAGATAAGAACTCAAACAAGCAGGAAATTCATAAAAACATTATTATGTTAAAGCACTATTTTGAAAATATATTTTTAGAAAAATATCCTATGAATTTTAGAAAACAAATTTTGAAAAGCATTATTCAATTATTTTTTTTTGGTCCTTAACATCTCACCTATTCTAGATGTCTCAATACAGCAAGCATGGTATCCATATGGGTGCATTGTGAGATGCTTGAATCATTTTTCTTAATTCATTGTTAAATTAAAGATTTATTTTTTTTCATTATGTTGGTTATGTGCTTGTTGTGTGCGTGCTAGTTAAAATTCCTCGTAATAAATTACTAAGTGGGAGAGGGACCCTAAAGGTCCCATGGTGTCCATTACAATCCGATAAGTGATGTGAACAAGTCTGCGTGTCGACTCTGAGTGCCTTCCTCCCCATCGGATGGACTTGTTCTGCGGATCATTGGGTTGGAAAAAACTATAGAAAATTATTAAAGAGCATGTGTACTTCCCCATCAGAAGGCACATAATCGGAAATGATTTTCTTAGTGTCGTGTAATGGTAAACACTTAGATGCGAATAATAGTATCCTCCCCATCGGGGTCACTGCTATTATATTGCAGGGTCGAAGTTATCCAACTATTAATCATACTTGTCAAAATGTTAAGTTGACGAGATAGTATGATTAATGGGTAAAACCACCTCTTACGAATGTAGAAATTCGTATACGTCCACACCATCGTGGCATGCGAATTTCTCGGTGTGTAGGGGTGTTGGTTGATTTCAAAATTTTATTATTTTGAGGAATCAATTTATTCTAAAGTAGTATATGTTGTGATTTTCAGGATTTTCGAAATGGCCTTTAACCCACTAACAACAATACTTAAGGAGAATAAACTTACTGGACCCAACTATATTGACTGGAAGAGAAACCTTGACATTGTCCTTATAGCTGAAGAGTACAAATTTGTACTCACCAAAAAATATCCTGATAGGCCTAGCGACAGATCTAGTGAAGAGCAGAGGGAGCATTACAAGAAATGGGTTAAGGTAGATGAGATGGCGCGGTGTTACATTTTGGCATCCATGTCGAATGTATTGCAACGTCAGCATCAGGCCATGCACACTGCTTGTGACATGATGTTGAACCTTCATTAGCTCTTCGAGCACCAAAGTCGTGCCGCTAGGCAGCTGGCGATGAAGAATTTGATGACGACCACTATGGTCGAAGGGACACTCGTAAGGGATCATGTCCTGAAAATGATGGCCCACCTCAATGAGATTGAGGTTCTTGGAGGATAAATCGATGGGGAAATCCAGGTAGATATAATACTCCAATCTCTGCCTAGGAGTTTTGAGCAGTTCTGGCTCAACTATAACATGAATAAACATGAGTATACATTGGGGAAACTGCTAGGAGAACTCCAGGCGGCAGAGGGCCTCTTTCATCAGAGCTCGCAGGCCTTGGTTACTCAGAAGGTTTCTACATCTATTCCGAAAGGTAGGAAGAAGAAGAAACAAGGTGGGATCAAGAAGGACCCAATGGCAGCATCGCAGGGACCTCGGACCAGTGTGAAGAAGCCGAAAGGCAAGTGCTTCATGTGTAAGCAATTTGGGCACTGGAAGGCGAACTGTCCCCGTCGTCAAGACAAAGGTATTTCTTCATGCTTAGTCGTTGAAACATTTTTAGCGGTGCTATCTACCAGTACCTGGTTTGTAGATAGGGGAGCCACTGACCATGTCTGCAATACACTTCAAGGATTCCAGGAAACCAAACGGCTAGCTGAAGGAGAAATCGTGGTCTACATGGGCAATGCTACGGAGGTGGTAGCAGTTGCAGTGGGAGATTTTTATTTGTCTTTTGAGAGGAATAAAGTATTGGTTCTGAGAGATTGCTTATATGTACCTTCATTTAGAAAGAATTTAATTTCAGTTTCGAAGTTAATAAAGGACGGATATTCTATTACTTTTAATAACAGAGTTGTTATAAAGAGAAATTGAGAGATTATCTGTTCGGGTCTGGTTGTCAAAATAATCAGACGTAAGGGTCTGGTTGTCAAAACAGTTTGATATGAAGGACTTAGGAGATGCGGGACACATCCTTGGGATCAAGGTCATAAGGGATCGCCAGAAAAGGATGTTGTGTTTATCCCAAGCTTCATATATTGACACTGTCCTGTCTCGTTCTAGCATGGAAAACTCCAAGAAGGGTTTTCTACCCTTCAGGCATGGGGTTCCTCTATCCAAGGAGATGTGCTCGAAAACATCAAAGGAGATAGAGGAAATGAAGGCGGTTCCTTATGCCTCGGCAGTAGGAAACCTCATGTATGCTATGTTGTGCACAAGACCAGATATCTGTTTTGCAATGGGAATGGTCAGCAGATATCAGAGTAACCCTGGACAGGGACATTGGACTGCGGTAAAGCATATATTGAAATACCTGAGACGGACTACGGATTATATGCTGGTTTACCGGGCAGACCAATTAGTTCTTGTGGGTTACACATACTCAGATTTCCAATCAAACAGGGACAAGAGTAAGTCTACCTCGAGGTTTGTGTTTACTATAGGAGGTGGAGCCATTGTCTGGAGGAGTGTCATGCAGAAATGCGTGGCGGACTCCACCATGGAAGCTAAGTATGTGGCAGCCTCAAAGGCATCCAAGGAAGCGGTATGGCTCAGGAACATCATCATGGACTTGGATGTGATTCCTGGTTTGCCCAGATCTATCACAATCTTTTGTGATAACAGTGGTGCAGTTGCAAACTCGAAGGAACGACAAGGCCATAAGGCGAGTAAACACATAGAGCGCAAGTACCACCTGATACGAGAAATCGTAAAGTGAGGAGAAGTGGTTGTCGGCAAGATTGCATCAGAGGACAACCTGACGGATCCTTTCACTAAAGCTCTTCCAGCTAGAGCTTTTGATCGGCATGTGGAGGATATGGGAGTCAGATGTATGGCAGTGTGAGAACAGTAAAGTCTTTGAGTATAAGTGGGAGATTGATAGATGTGTATACTAAAAAATTTGCTCTTTTATATATAAGATCATCTTTGTTTTGAAAAAGAGAATCACAATAACACTAGGTTCTTGTTTATATTAGTAAATGCATAAAAGTCCTTTATATTGTATTGTAGATAATATGGTGTGTGGTGACACACGGAAGATCGTGTTATCAGTTCATTGCCTAGTATAAGTAGAGGCTCACAGCCGAGATGGAATTGGACAAACCATCAGGATGGTTATATTGTAATTAGGTGTGATTGGTCTTGACCAAAGAATTACACTAGTGTACTTCGAGTACATTGAGCAGGACCAAAACCAGATGTTATCTAATTTGTACTAGCTTGATAATTGGATAGGACCTCAGATTTTAGTATGGAGTACGATCCGTAAATCTCGATATAATAACGGGCACATATTATTAGTTAATATTTCTTTGATTTACCAATGGGCGAGATCTATTCTGTTAGATCGATAGGCCCGGTAAGTTGGGAGATAATATTAATTATATCATATGTCGTTGATTATTAACGAAATCCGTGTCCTGGTGAGTCGGGATGATGATGCCCCCTTGATGAGCTCAAAAAGTTCATAATGTTAAACCCTGCAGGTGGATTTGATCTAACATGATGATAAGGTTGAGTGGTACTAATCAAGGATCCAGAAGTTGATTAATTTAATTTATCAGTAAATTAAATTAATTGACAGGCATTCGATATCTTAAACACGAGGGGATGGATGACTCATAATAAATGGAGCTCATATGAAAATATGGGGGTTGGTAAGGGAGTTCAATTAAGATCCTTTAGTGGAATGAATCTTAATTAATG
>JAGFNQ010004361.1:0-29845 GCA_024364735.1 Boesenbergia rotunda
TGTCTGTGAAGTTCTTACTGCAGCTTAAGTGCGATGTTCCCTTGACTTGCGGTGTTCAAGTCATCTTGGACATGGAGACTTATACTTTGACATCATAAGCAAGCATCTCCAAGGAGGTGTGGACCCAGGATGATTGGGTATAAGCCGAAGTGCCCGAAGATGTTTGAACAGCCTACAAAGGATTCACCACTCCTTGCGAGGAGATGTATACCCGAGGCCTATCGTCGGATTGTTACTTGAAGCCTCTGGCCAGAGCATGACATGTTCAGAGTATGAATCTCTTAAATACATGAGAGTAATTAGAATCCGTAGGACAATAAAACGTTACTTGGGCTAGGTGTGACGTAGTCAGCCTAGTGGGGACTGACACACATAGACCATGTCCTGAACCATGTGGGTATAAGATGGTGAAGGGAATGGGGCACGATTCATTATAGCTACTGAAGGGTTTCAGAATTGTTTCTGAGGTCAACTGTTGATCTTTCAATTAATTAGGGATCATGATGTACTACTAGGTGCCACTCATGATTGTTCTATGATTGATTAATTATAGACGGCCAACATAAATCGGAAGCCTATTTAGTCACACGCACTACGAGTAATCCGAGGGATTTAAAACGAGTTGAAAATTAGATTTTCCAATCAAGAGAGATTAAGTTTGGTTGAGCCAAACGATAAGTCGAATCTGAATTTTTCAGAGATGCATCGGAAGCCTAAAATGGCTAAGTCTTTTGAAGACTTAATAGATGAATTAAATAAGTTTAATTTATTGGGGCTTGGCTTGGATGGGCTGGCCAAAGAGGGCCTCCATCCTCTTTGCTTGGCCGGCCGCAACAAAGGGAGAGAACCAAGTTTTTGGTTCAATTTATAAAATAAACCAAGTGTGGTTTGTTTTATAAAATTATGGATAATATAAATTTTTATATAATAAACCAAGGTTTGATTTATTTTTCATGGAAATTAAAATGAACCATGGATTGGTTTATTTTATAAATCATGGATTGATTTACCATGATAAGGAAATTTATTTCATAGGAGAGAAGATTTTTATCATGAATTAAAATATGATTTTAACCATGATATAAAATCAAACTTGGCATGATGGAATAAGTTATTTCATATTTGAGAGGCTTGATGGTTGAGAGGCCACTATATAAAGGACCCAAGGCAAGGCTTGGGTGTATGATAAGATAGAGATGAAGGCATAGGCTCTCTCCCTCTCTTTCTCTCCTTCTCTTCTCCCCTTCTTGCCGTGCGCTAACCAGCCCCAAGATGGAGCACCAGCCGACCATCCTTTTGTGGTTAGTCTTCCGACTTCTCTCTTGGTTTTTCTCGTCGCGTTCTCGTAGAATCTAGTAGTTCTCGAGAACACGAAACTCGTGGCTTTGCGAAGTCATCCCGAATATACTCGGCGTGGACGCGAATAGAGGCGGAGCTTCCAAGGGACGCTTACGGTTGGATCTCGTCCCTTCCTTCGAGTTACGCGAGGTAATATGCAAATTAGTTTACGTTTCTGCAAAAAATTTAAAATATGATCATGTCTGCACAAGATAAAATCGCATGCTTAGATGTGTGGTTAAATAATTTAGAGAAATTATTTATGCTAAACCTTCCGCTACACTTAATTAATTTTAAAATTATGAACCCGCATCCATGTCAACATGCACCCGGTCCCAACAAGCTCTGCCTGGGACTTTGTTGGTCGAGATGCCTCGTCAGCCTTGTATTGTTGTAGTTCAACCTCGGCTTCATCCTTGGCAGCCTTCAACCGGGCCACCCCAGAAGACATCTGATCTCGATCTTGTAGGGCTTCCTTGAGCCTCTCTGAGGTGGTGACCTTAGAAGACATCCTTAGCAGCCTTCAACCGAGCCTCTCGATCTCATAAGTGGCCTGCTACAAGGAATAACCAGAATCAGAGGGCATAGGCAAGATAGCAGAAAAAACATACACCCTTACCTTCAGGAGGGATTCGTGCAGGTTGGCTAGGGGCCCAGTCGAGGCACTTAAAGTCCTCCCTCTCTAGTCATCCTGGCTCCTCAGTGCGTTATCTCGGCTCCCGGAAGAAAGGGCATCGTTGGAGCGGGGAATGAGCTAGATGGTCGGTACCTCGGGGGGCACCGTAGAGGGGCCCGGTGCTGGGAGATTCCCTTGAATGGCTTGGCGGGTTTCCTAAGCAACCTCGGGGTCGAACATAAGAGACCTCTCTATGTCTATAGATTAAAAAATTTAATCCGAATAGAGACCCATCTCCTAAATGACCATCTTGTCATCGTATCAATTGATTCAAGTTACAACTTAGCCAAAACCAAAGTTAAGACCTTGTAACTTTCTGAATCAATCAACCGCGAAAAAGACGACGAATGAATCGCCGATTTTTGTATTTATTATCGGGGTCCATGACATAAATTAATTATCAATATTAATTAATAAATAATTGAACTATGATAATTAACAAAAACACATGCAATGATAAAAAACAAGCATGAAATAATAAGAACAATGAAGGAGCCAAAGAAGAGGTATACCTTGTCTTTTATCTCGCAGTCTTATACTGTATTGATAGATGTGTATACTAAAAGATTTGCTCTTTTATATATAAGATCATCTTTATTTTGAAAAGAGAATCACAACAACACTAGGTGCTTGTTTATATTAGTACATGCATAAAAGTCCATTACTTTGCATTGTAGATAACATGGTATGTGGTGACACACGGAAGATCATGTTATCAATTCCTTGCCTAGTATAAGCAAGAGACTCACAGCCGAGATGGAATTGGACAAACCATCGAGATGGTTGTAGTGTAATTAGGTGTGGTAGGTCTTGACCATAGAATTACACTAGTGTACTTCGAGTGCATTGAGCAGGACTAAAATCAGAGGTTATCCAATTTCTACTAGCTTGATAATTGGATAGGACCTCAGATATTATTATGGAGTACGATCCCTAAATCCTGATATAATAACGGACACATATTATTAATTATTATTTTTTTGATTTACCAATAGGCGAGATTTATTCTGTTAGATTAATAGACCCAGTAAGTTGGGAGATAATATTAATTATATGGTGTGTCATTGATTATTGATGGAATCTGTGTCCTTGTGAGTCGGGATGATAATGCCCCCTTGATGAGCTCAAAAGGTTCATCATGTTAAACCCTGCAGGTGGATTTGATCCAACATGATGATAAGGTTGAGTGGTACTAATCAAAGATTCAGAAGTTGATTAATTTAATTTGGCAGTAAATTAAATTAATTAACAGGCATTTGATATCATAAACACGGGGGGATGGATGACTCATAATATGTGGAGCCCATATGAAAATATGAGGGTTGGTGAGGAAGTTCAATTAAGATCCTTTAGTGGAATGGATATTAATTAATGGATTGGGTTTAGATCCATTAGCGGGCCAAGATCCAACTCCTCCTCTTGGTCTCTACCTTAGCCCTATAAATACCCCATGAGCTCATGAAACCAAGGTTAATCCAATTGATCAAGCCTTGGCTTTTCTCTCTTCTCCCTCACCTTCTCTCTCCTAGGGCACCCGGCAGCTACGTGGAAGAAGAAATCTTCTTTCTTCTTTCCACCATCTTCTCTTCTCTTGATCCTTGGCGCAAGGAAGAGACTCTCTTCCAGTTGTGATCGGCGGAAGCTTGAGAAAGTAGAGAGGAGGCGTCAGGATTGGAGGGTGGCGTTGTAGGCGCCAACGGTGAGGATTAGAGGGGCGGCGACGACAAGCTTACAGGGGAAGAAGAAGGGTTTTATTTCCTCTTTTTTTCAGTTCCTTCACCATCTTCTCCTTCATTACTTCGGTCCTCTAGTCACCGGAGTTCAGCAACAGCTGGAGGAGCTCGGCGGCGGGTGGTGGAGAGGTAAAGGGAGCCAGCCGAAACCCTATAGTTAGGGTTTGTTCTTGGCGCAAGTGAAGGAGAGGGAAGGAGATCAATTGGTGAGCCTTGGTGATCTCAGTTCTCAGTGTCTCGTCGCTCACACGACATCCGGGAAGGGAAGGAACATAAAGTAGAAGGCCGCGAGGTAAAGGGAAGGTATAATCTCTCTCTTAGCTCCTTTTGTTTTATTGTGCCATGTTAATTAGTCTCATCATTTCATGCGTATTAATTAGTTATTACAAGGCACGATCTTTGTGATTGGCCAAGTTGTAATTCGTACCGAACGATACGATGACGAGATGGTCGTCGGTAGATGGGTCTCCATTCGGATTAATTTTTAATCCGTAGACATGGAGAGGTCTCTCAAGGACGACCAAGTATTCGCTTAGGAAACCCACCAAGTCATACCCAACACGTATGACCCTCCCCTCTTGGATGTCGTGTGGGCGACGAGCTACCAAGACACGGAGTCACCAAGGCACGCCAAGATCACCTTCTTCAAACCTCTTCCAATTACCAACCAAAAACCCTAGCACCTAGGGTTTTGCCCGCCGGACACCTCCTCACCTTCCCTTGCACAGCCGGCCACACCAACCCTATTGATCGCCGGCCGAAAGGGAGCCAAGGTGAGGATGATCAGGAAGATGAAGAAGAAGGAAGATGAAGCTGAGATAAACTCCTTCTTCTTCCTTAAAACCCACCGAAACCCTAGCCTCCCTCTTCAATGCCACCAACGCCAACTTGGGAGAGAACCTCCCTATTTTCCGACCGCCGACCACCCCTCTCCCTTGCTCCATGCTTTCTCACGCCAAGGGAGAAGTGAAGACCAAGAGGGAAGAAGAAACTGCGAAGAAGAAGAGGAAGAGAATCAAAATTCCCTTCCTCACCGCACTACAAAAAAAACACCTATATAGGAGCGGTTATTTAGGAGTGGTTATAAGACCGCTTTTCAAAATTGACCAATTGAATCGGTTTGAATTAAACTATTTCTATTGCCTAACTTTTTTGAAACAATTTTAAAACTGCTCTTATTGAATTGTTTCAAAAGCGATTTGGAAAAATCGCTCCTGTAAACCGCTCTTAATGATACAACTATTAGAAGCGATCTTAAAACTGTTGTTATTGGGTATTTTTAGTAGCGGTTCTGGGTTACTAACCGTTCCAATTGCTTTAACTTTTAGGAGCAATGTTCAAATCGCTCCTATTGGATTCTTTGAACAAAATTTGTATCAAGTGTTGCTATAATCCGCTTCTGTTACTCTAATTGTGTACAATTGATTTTTATTCAACATTAAT
This sequence comes from Boesenbergia rotunda, assembly GCA_024364735.1. Taxonomy (NCBI): domain Eukaryota; kingdom Viridiplantae; phylum Streptophyta; class Magnoliopsida; order Zingiberales; family Zingiberaceae; genus Boesenbergia; species Boesenbergia rotunda. The sequence continues at coordinate 5,191 of JAGFNQ010004361.1, forward strand.
TGTATAGTTTTAGCATCGATTTATATAAACCGGGATTGTAAACCGCTTTTATTGCTACAACTATTAGAAACAATCATGAAACCGCTAATATTGAATACTTTTAATAGCGATTCTATATCAAACATTTCTACTAAAATTATTTTCTGTTATTCAAATTAAAGTACTCATATATACTTAAAATTTATGGTAAAATAATTTAGATATACATGTCCCTCCCACCAGTCTTGCATAAGCCTATGGGGTCGGCAGAATACGATTTAAATGGATACAAATTAATAATAATAATAATAATAAATATTATTATTATTATTATTTTATTTTGATAAATTAAATTCAGTGCTGAATATGTTATATTTTTTTAATTTTTTTTACAATAAAAAAAAGTTTGTCTTATGAAGACTTTAATTGATACAAATTAATATATTTTCTAAACCGGTAGAATATCATTTTGCTTATCCTAATCCATCCCAAAGATAATATGGATTAGGTAAATTATAAGAATTACTAACTTGGATAGTGACTAACATATAAGAAAGGGTAGATATCTGATTTTGATAGAATTTAATCTTGAAATCTCATGATGATAATATCTTACGTGTTAGCTATCAGTTCATTTCATAGTGACAGTATATATTTTCTAAAGTGATTAGCCAGGTAGGGTAACGTCGAATCTGAAACAATCGGCTTGGCCCCATAGAAGTTTCCCACTCGTCTTAGGGTATACTATGTGAAAATCAAGCATAGACTTCACCATAGATTACTTCAGCGATTTCTTTTAATGAAGTAATATATGCTAATCAACTATAGTAATAAATTTGATGAAGTAAATTCCATTTTAGACTTCATAGTTTAAAAATTATTGTTCTCACAACTAATTTTATCTATATTTTATTTCATAATAAATATTCGATAAAGTAATAACTTATAATATAAAATTTAAATTTGTGTATCAAGATAATAAATTTGTATCAATTAAAATATTTTTTCCCCTTAATAATAAATTAAAAGATTTATATTTATTTTTAAATTAATCATTAAAACCCTAAATCTCCCCTGCACCTCGCTCTATCCGCCCAACGCACAACGCCTCCCCTCTCTTCTGCACAACGCCTCCCCTCTCTTCCGGTTCGTCAATAAGAATCACTCATCGCGGTATCCCTGAGCCATCGCACACTCATTTCCATTTCTGCCTCGTAGATCTGTTGCGCTCGCGTCGGGTTCTCTGAGACAGGGTGATGGCCTCCGAAGGTGTGCTTCTCGGCATGGGGAATCCCCTCCTCGACATATCCACTGTCGTTGACGAAGAGTTTCTTAGCAGGTGATTTTGTGTGTCTTCTTTGCTGGATCTTTTCTGCGGATCTGTGTTTGTCGCTTCTTGCTGTGTAGTTTTCATCGGGGATCTGGTGAATTTGAAACGTTTCGTGAGCAGATCCTTTTCCTGTTTCGATGAAAACATCTAGTAGTTTTTGGCCCGTTTGTGTTGTGAACTAATAGGATTGATCGTGAAAATTATTTTCCGATTTGATTGGTTCCTTTCTGCAATATTGTATCGTGGTTCACTTTTCCCCCGATAATGTGATTCGAAGGTACTAGAGTCTATTGCATTTTGATTTTGATTTGTTAGTTTTGTTGGGAACACAGATCTGGTAGTACTTCCTAATATCGCTTGTTTAAAACCATATGAAATAGACGTGAAAGTTTCCCTTCTTTTGCCCTGATAGTTTATTGATTTTGATCTAGAACTTGTTTTTGAACTAGTTATTGACGTTATGTCTGGTTTTTGAAATAGGTATTGCCCTTAACACAGTCACCATGATCTTGATGCACCTTTTATATTCTGAAAATTTTCATATATTATTCTTTATTAACTGAGATGTCTATTGATATCTTAGGACTCAGTTTTAATGTCACAGCCAGATCTAATTCTTACGTACAGATCTAAACTAATTTTATTTTCTGGAGCTAAGCGGATGTTAGCTTGTAGAATATAAAATATTCTCAAAATTTTAAACATTTTATTTTTACAATCACTTAGTTAAATGGCTTCGAAGTCTTGTTGGTGGATAACCAAGATTTGGACTAATTGTCCTTTCCTTTAGCTTGTATCTCTGATGAGAAGACTTACCTGTTTGTATGTTTTGTTCTTTCAGATATGACATCAAGATAAATAATGTAATTCTGGCGGAGGAAAAGCGTCTGCTTATGTAGGTTTCTCTTAATATGATTGTTCGAGTGTCTTGACCTTGCAAATTATTTGGTTCCTTTTATTGTCGCCTAAGACAAGTTGAATGCCAATATTTCTTTTTCTTACCGTTTGTATAATGTCATACAAGTTGAATGCCAATATTCCTTTTACTTTCTTTTTTGGTAATTGCTTTTTTGCTTTCGTGTTGTAGGTTGGTGGCGCTGCGATGTTGGTGTTGTTTGAAACCCCAGCGGGATTTGCCCTGTTCAAGTTTTGGATGAAGGGAAGCTGGACAAAGTCGAGGTATGGATAGACGTGTTTGGATTTTCTATCTCGTCGTTGCTGATTTGATCTGGGAGAATGTTGATATGTCATGCTTTATCTCAAGTTATTAGTTTTGTTCACTTTATTAGTTTTCCATCTGCTATTTCAGGATTTATGGGAGGAGTTTACGAGTGTCGAGTCTGCTAGAAAGGTTACTTGACAAGTTCTTATTTCTGCCCTTTTCCCTCCTGATTGCAAATGTTCATTACTGATTAGGTTGTTTCTGACTTTGTTTGAAATAACTATTATGAAACAAATGATTCCGCATTTCACCTAGTAAACTAATTTTTTTTATAAGGAAATTTCAGAGCAGTACAAGTTGCCAGATGACACTTGTTATTCAGTTGTTTTTTCTGTTATCAATATGTGTTTTAAAAATATTCCCCCTTTTTTTTGTCAGATTGTGAAGCTGCATGCTTTCAATAAATTTGAGAACACTTCAGATGCATTATCTGCCGCAACGTTATTGATTGATAGCAAGCCCAGCAAAGGCCTGAGGAAGTTTTTATGTGCTCACTGTGATGGTAAAACATTTGCCATGGCTGATTCAAAACTTGGCAATGCAATAAAGGACAAGCTGGTTAGCTAGTTAATGTGCTTTATCATTGTCTATTTGTCTAGCATGGTTATATGATCTGAGTTTTGCATTCTATGATCTACAGAAAATTGATTGTCTCCACAACAATGCCGTGATGGAGCTGATGAGGGGGCTTAGGAATCAGTTGACAAAACTCATTGCTGGGTTAGCTGTACAAGATTTAGCTCCAATGAGCTTAGTAGATGTTATGCGGCAACATAGAAGTTCTCCATCAAATGCACATGAAAGTGGTCATAGATCTCCTCCAGTATCAAAGCCAGATAAATATTAGATAGAATTTTGAAAAACAAGTATTTGTCTGATGTTAGTACTTTTAGTAACTATTGAATTTGGAACATTATGACTGTTATTTTATGTTAGCATTTGGAGTACTCTTATTATTGTTTTGGAGGATAATTATTTAATAATGTTATATATTGATTTGGTGGATTGAAATATTAAATATCACGGTTTGAATAACTCCTAAATTTAAAGCTTTAATAGCTTTTTGATGTGCTCATATTCCCATATTTAGGAGCGATTTAAAATCGATCCTTACTTTCTAGTATTAATAGCATTTTGAAATCGCTCTTATATCCATGATGTATAGAAGCGGTTTAAAGCCATTCTAACACCTAAAGGGTTTTGCAGCGGTTTGAACCGCTCCTAAATTTATAACTACAGAAGCGGTCTGAAACCGTTGTTACATGTATAATATGTAAGATCGGTTTCAAACCGTACCTACAAAGTAAGAATAGGAGCGGTTTTATACGTTTTACCAACGGTTAAGAAAACCGCTACTATAAGATATAGGGACGGCAATAAGAGGAGCGATTTTCAAACCGTTGGTAAAAGTGTAGGAGTGGTTGATAACCGCTCTTGAAAGTCAAAAACACCACTCCTATATGGGTGTTTTTTTTTGTAGTGCCGCCGGCGCCGTAAAACCGAGTGAAGGGCTGCCGCCGGCGGGTCTTCTCCCTTTCTTCTACCTCCCGTTGAACTCTCCTAGACCTGGCAGAGTCTCCATGTCATAGAGGAGGAGCTGATGAGGTGGAGAGCCGAAGGATTCTCCTCCTTCTTCCTCCTCTATGCTCGGCGCAAGGGATTGCCCTAGGAGAGAGAATATGAGAGGGTTATGGGTTTTGGCTTGTGTTGTTGGACGATCAATTACGGATTAATTAGCCTCGGTTTCATGACTCTTATGGGGTATTTATAGGGTTATGAGAGGGACCATGAGGTGGAGTTGGGTCTTAGCCTGCTAATGGATCCAAAAACTGATCCATTAATGGAGATTCATTCAACTAAAGGATCCCCATTGAACTTCCTCACCAACCCCCATATTTTCATATGGGATCCATCTATTATGAGTCGTCCATCTCCCTGTGTTTAAGATATTGAATGCCCAATAATTAATTTAAACTATTAATAATTTTAATTAATTATCCTCATGATCCTTGACTAGTACCACTCAACCTTTTCATCATGTTGGACCATAGTCCACTTGCAAGATTTGACATGACGATCCTTTTGAGCTCATCAAGGGGGCATCATCATCCCGACTCACCAGAACATAAATTTCGTCAATAATCAATAACACACCATGTAGATAATATTATTACCCAACTTACTGGGCCTATCGATCTAACAGAATAGATCTCGCCCTCGCCCATTGGTAAATCAAAGTAATAATAATTAAATGCATGTGCCCGTTATTATTTCAGGATTTAGAGATCGCACTACATAATATATATCCGAGATCTAATCCAATTTATGAAGTCAGTACAAAATTGGCTGACCTCTCTTTTGGTCCTACTCAATGCACACAAAGCGCACTAGTGTAATTCTATGGTTAAGACAAACCACACCTAATTACACTACAATCATCCCGATGGTTTGTCCAATTCCATCTCGATTGCGAGCCTCTTTCTTATACTTCTGTAAGGAACTGATAACATGATCTTCTGTGTGTCACCACACACCATGTTATCTAAAATGCAAAGTATGAGACACTTTGTGCATATAAATATGCATCTTGTGATTGTGTGATTCTCTTTTAAAATGTAGATGTTTTTAACCAAAAGCAAGGCTTTTAGTATACATCCTAACACCCAGGACGTCCTCCTCAGAGCTTGACGCTCCCTCAAAAGCATGATCCTTGGAGGAGACCTCCTTCAGCTGCACCGGTTGGGGCTTCCTAGAAGCCACCTCCTCTGCCACTTGGATCTTCCAGTGCAGGCGCTCAAGTATCAATCGGGGTTCTGTTGGCACTGCTTGCTTGACTTTTGAGGCGTCGGAGGAATTGGTCGGGGTAACGGTGGTGGTCTGATGCCCTGTCGCTGGAGTGGTCATCTGTCTGAAGCGCTTAGATAGGGGCATCGTGTCCTCCTCCTCGGGGACAGTAAGCTCCTCCTCCTCGGCAACAGTTGATAGCTCGGGAGGTGTAGAGTTCTTCAACCTCCTCCGACTGGACGACCGCTTGGTGAGCCACATTTGCCTCGACTTCCTGGTGGCTTCAGCCATCGACGGATCAGTCTTAGGCACCGACTGTTCCTCATCCCCTCCCATCTCGATGAGCGCAAGGGAGAGGTCGGCTCCTTGGTCACATGGTAGCTCCGGCGTCCCTTGGTCCTCGGGTCGCTCAGTTGCTCCTTGGGCAACGAGCTACTCCGGTTTCTCTTGGTCGTCAGGCTGCTCAGTTTCCTCATCCGAAGCTTCAACCAAGTCAACCACTGGGGCAGTGGGACCCGGAGGAGGAGCCAGGGCCTATTCGTTGGCCTGCTCCCATTTGAGGAGCCGGTTCATCGCCCGGGATAATATGACGTCCTCTGCAATGCACAAGCAACAAAGCATCAGTTAAAATTAATGGGCTTCTATAAAAAGATAAGTTTACCGAGGCTAGGACTTATGCTGGTGACTTCAGGGCTGAGTCCCAGCCAGTACATGAGTTCATCACTCTGCACCAGACCAGGGCCGCTAAACTCCATGCCGACTAGGATGCTCCTAGCCCGTTGATAGCCCTGATCCTACTGGAAGTCACCTAGCTTCGGGGGGGTGGGTGTTGGGGGTTGGTAGGCTTTCCCTCCAATGAATGTAACTAAAGGGGCGCTGAGGAAGTTGAATGATGAAAAAATGTTCCTTCCATCCCTTATGGGAGGAAGGAAGACTCCCTATGAACCTATGGCTGGGTCGAGACGTGAAATTAAAGGCCCCCTGGATGCTTGGGTGGAAGGAAAAAAGAAATGGAAAAAGCGTGGGGTCAAGGGAATGTCAAAAAGTTTGAAAAGAATGAACGCCCTAGGGGTCATCTGGGCGAAGGCGTTAGGAGCAATCTAATGAAGGGGGATCTCGAAGTATGAGGAGATGCTCATGAAGAAAGGTGGAAGGGGAAAGCGAAGCCCTAATTCTACCTGCTCCAGGAAGAATGTGAAAACCCCTAAGGGAGGTTCTACAGGGGATTGGTCCACCTTAGGGACTCCTACCTCCAGTTCCGCTGGAATGTCGTACGCTTTGCAGGCGGCTCAGAGGGTCTCTGATTTAACCCTAGAGGAGGTGGTTTCATACCACTCCGGTTGGTAAGTCTCATCCCTCTTCGGTTTCTCCTTCCTACTGTGGTCCTTCTTCCCTTCCTTGCCCATGACTTCTAATGAGATAAGGAAAGGAGGATGGAAAAAGAAGGGAACATACACGTGAAGATGAAGTCTTAACAAGGTGGGATTCTAGCGAACGAGAACGAAGGGCACAAACTCTGCTAATCGACGATGAAAGAAGGCGGATGAACGTTTTCGCCTCCCCTTTTTATAGAGAAGAAGTCGCCCTCGTGCGGACAATGGGGGCACAGTGTGTTGGGACCGGGTGCATGTTGACATGGATACGGGTTCGTAATTTTAAAAAATAATTACGTGCAGCGGAAGAATTAGCATAAATAATTTCTCAAATTATTTTAACCACTTATCTAGCATACAACCTTATGATGTGTGGACATGATCATATATTAAAATTTTGCAGAAAGTAAACTAATTTACTCAATACCTCGCGTAACTCGAAGTAAGGGACGAGATCCAACCGTAGCGTCCCTTGGAAGCTCCGCCTCTATTCACGTCCACGCTGAGTTCTCTTCGGGATGACTTCGCAAAGCCACGAGTTTCGTGCCGACAAGAACTACTAGATTCTCCAAAGGCACGGCAAGAATATCAAGAGAGAGAGATGGAAACTAACCACCAAGTAACGGAATCAAGATTCCGTGGGAAGGAAGGAGTTGCGACCCGCTTCTTCTTCTTCTTCGGCACCTTATTGGTGGAGATGGCTCACGGCAACTAGAAGGGGGCGCCGGCCCTAGAGGGTGGAGAAGGCGCCGGCCCTAGAAGAAGGAGAGGGCGCCGGCCCTAGAGGAAGGAGAGGGAGAAAAGGAGAGAGAGAGAGGGCTTGCTACTTGATCTCTTGATTGGAATTCAAGTCTTGCCTTGGTTCCTTTATATAGTAGCCTCTTCATTGCCAAGTCTCCCCTTTAACGGAATAAATTTTCATAAGAAATTTATCTTATAAATTTTCCTATGAATTATTCCGTTATGCCAAGTTTTATTATAACTAACTTTATAATAAAACAAACACATCTCCCCTTTTATTATGGAATAAATTTTCACAAAAAAAAATTATTATATAAATTTTTCTTATCATGGAAAAATCAATTCATAATTGATTTTATAAAATAAAATAAACCAATCCAAGGTTTATTTTAATTTCCATGAAAATAAATCTCTTTATATAAATTTCTTTATATAAATTTATTTATCCATAATTTTATAAAACAAATCGCGCTTGATTTATTTTATAATTTAAACCAAATAAATTGGTTTCCCTCCTTGTTGTGGCCGGCCAAACCAAAGAGGGTGGGGACCCTCTTTGGCCGGCCAAACCAAGCCGCCTTCTCGCGAATTAAACTTATTTGATTCGTTCAATAAGCCTTCAAAAGACTTAGCCATTTTAAGCTTCCGATGCACCTCTGATAAATTTAGATTCGACTTATTTCTCTTGATTGGAAAATCCAATTTTCAACTCGTTTTAAATCCCTCGGATTACTCGTAGTGCGTGTGACTAAATAGGCTTTCGATTTATGTTGGCCGTCTATAATTTATCAATTATAGAACGATCATGAGTGACACCTAGTAGTACATCATGATCCCCAATTAATCGAAAGATCAACGGTTGACCTCAGAAATTATTCTGAAACCCTTCAGCAGCTATAATGAATCATGCCTCATTCCCTTCACCATCTTATACCCACGAGGTTCAGGACATGGTCTGTGTGTGTCAGTCCCCACTAGGATGACTACGTCACACCTAGCCCAAGTAATGTTCTCTCGTCCTTTGGATTCTAATCACTAGTGGAAAAAAGGCTTTTAACACCGGTTATTTTCGACTTTTAACACCGGTTCCGGAACCGGTGTTGATCCAGCCGGCATTGTAAGTATAGACTTTTAACACCGGTTAACAAACCGGTGTAATATATAGATTTAACACCGGTTAATAACCGTTGTTAAAAGTTCAATTATGAGGTGGGAAAGTCATTTTAGACACCGGTTATTTTAAATAACCGGCATTCAAACATCATTTTTAACACCAGTTCTGGAAACAACCGGTGTTAAAACATCATTTTTAACACCGGTTCTAGAAACAACCGGTGTTAAAACATCATTTTTAACACCGGTTCTGGAAACAACCGGTGTTAATAATGATATTTTAACACCGGTTCTAGAAACAACCGGTGTCAAAAGTCTTAATTTTTTATATAAATTTCATATTTATTTTTATTTATAATTTTTCTAGACATATAAAAGAACACAATAATATAATAGTTTATCCATAATCAATAACACACCATGAATTAAGTAAATGCAACATCCAATTAGTTTCAAAAACAAAACAATCCATGTATTTTACAACTATCCATTTTTCTTTCAACAAAAGCAAAATGTAAATCAAATAACACATTATACTCCTACTCGCTATGTGATTTTCCAAGCAAAGACAATGTAGAAGCTTGCCACACGAGTTTGCAAGTAAACGGTCTAGTCCAAGATCAAATAGTGAGGAGTACGTTGCAGAACTTCGACCAGCTTAGCATTCCATCTCTTATAAGCGTCTTGCATATTTCCATACAGTACTTGAGTCAAGCTTGAATTTCTTTTCATGCTTTGGCGTGCAGTGGCTACCAGTCGATTGCGAAGCAACTGTGAGAAAATTCCAATGAAAAAATATCAAATAATGCTAATAATATTGCAGGGATGAAAACAAATATAATAAAGAGGTCACAACTCACAAACCTTGTCTAATAATACGTGTTAAGCTGCACAGAGATATCGCAGGCTTCAGGTTTTGCACTTGCAGCCCATACCTGATGCTTCAATCATAAAATAAGTCGAACTAATATAATCAACTGAAACTTAATTCCATTGATATCCTTTTACTGAATTACAGTTTACAGGAAACGCACAAATGTCACAATGTACCATTAAATATCAACTTTTGGAGAAGGGGAGAAAACAGCTGCTATTCAAGGTAACAAACTAAATTACATTAGGCAGGAGAACTCTCTTCGCTTAGCTCATCAAAGAAATTAGAATGGACAAAGTCGAATGAACAAAATATTACCTTGTACAGTAACAGACAATAAGTGCCTCAATAATAATAGCACTTGTCAAATCTTTGCAATTCGCTATATAATGTTACCTGAACCAATAACAGAACCAATAACAGAAACAAATATTTGAAATCTGGAAGGACCATAACATGCAAGTACCATGAGTGACACTCCATAGTCGGCGATGATACCCCGTAGCGCCATGATCGTGCCTTCCTGCTTCTTAACGCAGTGAGCAGAAGCCCAAATGACAGAACCAGTGCAAACATGCCGTTGGCGAACCTCCAAGATGGTGCAAATTCTAGTGCACTTGGGTTGTCCCTTTTTGGCACTCTGAATTCATCAACAAGCCCCTGTGACAACCAAAAATATTATATTTTAAGATCATCGTCGTAGAATAATGCTTGCCCACCTATAATATTTATATGTATGTTCTCACTTTGATAGCCTGTTGCATAAAGAGCATTGCAATCAGTAGACCGAAAAGCTCGCCGGCTAATCGAGTGAATCGGTTGATTATGGAACATGCTCCTAGAATGACTCTATCATTTAGCTGTAATTCAAAAACAAAAAAAAACAAGTAGCTAGGGAAAAGAAATTTCACAGTTTCTTGCTCTATCATTTAGCTTACTAGTGAATGAGCAAAGGCTGTCCTATTATAGAGTGAATGATGCCACAGAGGGCAGTTGATGCCAAAGTCTGCACTGCTGTTAGAACTCCATCTGCCAAAAATCATATTGGAATGACTGGGATTGCTGAGGCGAAGAATATATATGTAGTTGGAGATAGAATCCTGAAACATTAGTATTGAAGCATAAGAAAGGAAGCATTGTTCAAGTAGGAGTTCATTAGAAGTGATAATAATTCAGATAAATTTCTGAAGCAACGATCAATACCTAATGCCTGCACTGAAACCACTGGTCCAATCTTACTTGTAGCACATCAATCTCCCTTGAAGATCATTCTTGATTCCGTGAAAAGGCTCGAACGTTTCCTCCATGTTCGTGCTCATTTTTGTAAAAATTTACTCTCAAAAGCAACTTTTGATCAAATGAGAAGAAGGAAAGCGCTAAAAGGACAATGGCAAAAGCCACATTAAAAAAATATGTGTGGAATCCGGTTGACAGGATGCAAAACTGAAACTACTTGATTGAAATAGTATATATGTAAGCAATTGAAGCTACAATGTAAGGAAGAACACTAATGGAAATCAATGCTAGTGGTCTCTAACTTTTACATTAATTAGTAATACTGCAAGCTGAATCCATATCCAATTAGAAAACCTAATTAATGCTACTTGATTGATATAGATATAACGTAGTTCGAATATTGAAATCCCAAACCTAATTAATCCAAATCCTAATCCAATTAGAAAACCTAAATAAAATTAGTTCAATCATCAATCGAATAATCCAACCCCTTGGTTAAATTAGGATTAGCCATATTCCAGGCCAAATCTTCATCCGATCAAGAAAATCCAATTTGAATCCATATCAATTCAGATTAATCAATGAATCTACCATCCCAATAACCCTTACACCTTAATTGATTAAGTATCAACCTTTAATCAGCTTATGACCAGAATTTCAACCACGCCAATACTCACTTAATCCCTTACCCTACTTCATCGGCGTCGGAACAGTGCCTCACCGGAAGGGGATGACCACGCCAAGCAGGGTTGGTTGGTTCAACTTCGTCGTTGGCTGACCTTAGCAGTGGTCAACCTCAGCGGTGGCGGCGATCCGACCATGGTGGCAATGTTGTCTAGGATGGAAGCATCGCGATCGCGACATTGCGGTGACGGGCGGTGCCATCAATCAGAGCTAGGGCATCTCGTGAGAGGCAGAAGAGTGGCTGGCCGAAAAGGAGACAAGCTTTGGCGATCGGGAGAAAGAAGCAGATCCCGTCGGCGATGCTCGACTTGGCCTGCGAACTCACGGCAGCGATCGAGTAGAACCCCACTGGCTGTTGGTGGCGGTTTCTCTGGTGAGGACAAGCGGCGACCGACAAGGGAGAGGTCGGCGGCGTCGGCTCGGATCAAGGGAGGAGAAGCCGCTGATGTTAAATGCTCCTTGAGGTGGAGGTCGTCCTCTACTTGATCGCCTGAGGAGAGCTGCGGCGTCGGGCGGAGAGGGGTGGAATCGGCGGCGTCGGGCAGAGAGGGGTGGAATCGGCGGCGTGGGGCAAAGAGGGGAGGAATCGGTGTGGTTTTAGGGCACGGGAGGGAGAGGATACAAATAAAAGAGGAGTTATATATATATATATATATATATATATATATATATATATATATATATATATATATATTCGAAAATAAAAATTATTTCTTTAAATAACTCGAAATTAATTTATCTCGCACCTATTTATTCCAAAATTTCAATATAATCATTCCAAAAATTTTAAAAATTATTCCAAAATTTTCATATAATTATTTTCAAATTTTTCGCTCCTATTTTATGGTGATTATATATATATATATATAATTTTATTTTATTATATATATTTATTTATTTATTTTTATTATTATTAATTTTTTTAACTGTATTTTATAGCTTGGTTGTGTGGAGAAGATGAAGAGCGACGACCCCTCTCGCGAAAAACATATGACCACGGTTATTTACAAAACCATAGTCAAATATATTTTTAACACCGGTTGTTAAAAGAACCGGTGTTAAAAGTATTTTAAAGTTCAAATAATTATAACATATGACCCCGGTTATTTATAAAACCGTAGTTAAATATATTTTTAACACCGGTTGTTAAAAGACCCGGTGTTAAAAGTATTTTAAAGTTCAAATAATTACAAAAATACCACCGCCTTTTTTTTTAACACCGATTTTAATACAACCGGTGTTAAAAGCCGTTGTTAAAGGTCTTTTTTGTACTAGTGAATTACTCTCATGTATTTAAGAGACTCATACTCTAAACATGTCATGCTCTGGCCAGAGGCTTTGAGTAACAATCCGACGATAGGCCTTGGGTATACATCTTCTCGCAAGGAGTGGTGAATCCTTTGTAGGCTGTTCAAACATCTTCGGGCACTTCGGCTTATACCCAACCATCCTGGGTCCACACCTCCTTGGAGATGCTTGCTTAAGATGTTAAAGTATAAGTCTCCATGACCAAAATGACTTGAACACCGCAAGTCAAAGGAACATCGCACTTAAGCTGCAGTAAGAACTTCACTGACATGTCTATATTTAGACTACCATGTGAAGTTTTACAGCCAGTCACTCCAATGAACTAGTTCCCTTAACTAGTATTCATGTTTATCTCCGGGCATCCCAATGTCACCAGCCAGTGAGAATCAGCTGATTAGAGAATAACCAATGCTAGTCTCAACAGAATTGATAGTGTCCGTATTTATCAATTCATCGACTAGGGACATTTTCAATACTTCACAATTGCACATGTAGAGATAATCACTAGTTGTGAATTCATCACAAATTCTCTCATGCTGTGAATTGTATTGCGGACATTCAATAAATGAGTTTATGATCCCAATCAAATAGACAAACATGTATACTCAAATAGTGAATTTTCATTTATTAAAATAAATGTTTACAATCATAAGGCGATTGCCTTAGGACACTTCTCTCATATTACTAACACAGTGTTGGTGCAATCAACCCAAGTGTGATCGAGTAGATCATGGGTTTTGATGTGTGTGTGTCAATATGATTAAGTTAGGGTTTCATATTGATCTAATATGTATATTTGAGTGTGTAGGTTTACAGGATGCACATAGACTTAGTTGGATGTCTTCGGGTCTAGTGAAGGATGGCATGGGGAGATGAGCCGTGGGCTTGCATGCATCCGAGGGACCGTGTACAAAGCAAGGACGATGAGCCGAGGGAAGCAAACTTCGAGGCATATACGAAGGATGTCATTGGGAGATGAGCCGTGGGTTTGTATGCATTCGAGCGACGAGAGCCAAAGTCGAAGAAGGCTTGAAGGAAACAGGTCGAGGCTGCTGGATGAGGAGTCAACTAAGTTGTGAGGGTTCTAGTATTGAGGGAATTGTACTCGGGAAGGGAAACCCTAGGTTTAGGGAGTTAGTAGTCGACTGATGCTTGGATCAGTTAACTGATATAGAGCACAGAAAGATCAGTCGACTGATCCTACGATCAGTCGACTGGTGTCGACTAGAATTCGAAGCATCAGTCTATGACATTCGAATTCAAAAGGACCAGTCAATTGGTGTTAGGACCAATGAACTTGTGTTAGCACCAGTCGATTGGTAACAGTCTTTTCAACATTGAGCACTATTTAAGAGAGATCGTTTCTGGCTGAGTTTCCTTGGCGAAATAAGCTTGGGTAATGATTGTTAGTAGCCTACAAGTGCTCAGAAGTTGTTAAAAGTTTATGGCGAGGTTTCTCCACCCACAAGGAGCAACAAGAGTTAGTCGGAGGTGTTCCGGGGAGTCATCCACTGAAGGATCCGGATCGTCCACCTTACAGACAGCCGTGGAATAGGAGTATCATCTCCAAACCACATAAAGGTTTAGTGTTAACATTGTTTTAGTTTGTAGTTAAGTTTTCCGCTTGCGCTTGCTAACACGTGTAGGAAGAAATCGCGATCGAAGTGGGTGAACGACTATTCACCCCCCCTCTAGCTGTACGTCAAGGTCCTAACACACGGCACGTGTACAGTAATGACCGCCCATCTCAAGGTGTCGCCTCTCTATAAGGCCGTCGTTTGGTATGGCCTTGCGACGCGTATCAGCAGGAGATCGCGAAGAAAAAAATCTAAACACGTGGCAAGGCTACATTCACCGAGATGTTTTTGTTGGGTTCTCCCGGCACAAAACAATAAAAACGCAGCGGAAACAAGAACCCACGAGCGATCCATGCAAAAGAAAACTCGTACAAAGTTATCTATCTAATAGATCTATCTACTGTGTATACCTTTGGAGCGTGCCCTTTGCATATCCCGCTCGTCCAAGAAGTGCCGGATCTCTTGCACGTTCAAATGTACGTGCCTCTATTCGTATCCACACGGACACAATCTCTCAACTTCGGGAGAACTACCTTAGTTGTGCTAGCAACTTGAGGTAGCTCGAAAACACCAAGAACTCTACAGTAGAGTTTCGGCCAAGAGTGGAAGAGAGGAAGAAGAGAGGAAGGGAAGAAGAAAGCACACTTAGTTAATTTCGAAAATGACTTGACCCTTTTTATATTCATCCCATGAATACCAAGAGTCATTTGTCTCTTTGCCTTCCCTTCATTAAAGCCAATAAAGAACACATCTTTCCATGTGACTCTTCACCTTCCCTTCATCCAATGAAGAGATCCCTTTATCTTTCCTGCATGCAAATCCGACCGGACCTCTCGAGCTTCCGACTCGGTCTCCCGACCAAGTCTCCCGAGTGGCGAGCTCCGACTGCCGAGGGCCGACCCAGTCTGCCGAGTGCCGACCCAGTCTGCCGAGTGCCGACCCAATCTGCCGAGTCCCGACTCAGTCTGCCAAGTTCCGACTCAGTTTGCCGAGCACCGACTCAGTCTGCCAAGCTCCAACTCAGTCTACCGAGCGCCTAGCTCCTGACCTGCGCCCCCGAGATCCCAACTCGAGCTCAGATCTCCCGAGTTCCCAACTCAGGCTCGGACTTCCCGAGTTCCCCAACTCGGGCTCGGACTCCCAAATTCTCCAACTCGGGCTCGGACTCCCAAGTTCTCCAACTCGGGCTCGGACTCCCGAGTTCTCCAACTCGGGCTCGGACTCCCGAGTTCTCCAACTCGGGCTCGGACTCCCGAGTTCTCCAACTCGGGCTCCTTACAGTCGAACAGAATTCTCGAAGTATTGTGTCCTTTGTGTGTGACCCAATAGGTTCTCGTGACATTGGCAATGCACCTAACACCTTAGACACATAAGCAATGAGCGGCATCTAGCAATGCATCACTGCTACCCAAGTAACAAGAAAAGTCGAGATCCGACTAAACCTCTGTGACTATGATAGTGTATGACCTTGTCCTTCTATCCTTGATATCTAGATTGACCAATGAGGCATAGACCGTGTCATCCTCAATCAATCTTGTGTTTCTTGATCCCCGAGTAGACTCACTCAAACAAATGAGCTCAATATCTCATATTGACTCATCTGAGCATGGTCATACGTTTCAGTAGTCCTACTCGATCAAGAGGCCCACAGATATCACTCCCGTCATATGGGAGGGATAGATCCCATCTACATCACTCACATCCCTCCGCATAATTCATTACATACCCAGTGATCACCTTTATAGTCCACCCTGTTACGGGTGACGTTTGACGATACCAAAGTACATAACTCCTTATGTAGGGAACCATGGTGACTTCAGGTCTAAGGACTATTCATACCAATAGTCACATGAGAAAGTCTATGACACTCATATGACAATCTATGAAACTTTCTCATGGCGGGTCATTCAGTACACATTCTCCAATATATACCCATGTGTCAACTTGATATCACATATCCATGACTTGTGAGCTCAAGTCATCAGTTGACCTACATGCTAGTCTCCATGCATTAATATTGTCCCTGAATATTAATGCTCGACTAGGAATAATTTAGTGTAGTGTTCTCTACATTATCTCACTATCGATTCAACCAATCGATATAATGTAGATAAGAGCCTACTACACAAGGATATTATTATACTTAGTCATTCGGCACAGAATACAAAGTAAGTATAATAACCACACATGCCTTTATTAATAATAGAATATGATACAAAATGTCCCTAGTCAATCATCACATGATTGGCTCTAGGGCTCCTACTAACAGTTTTGTTGCCATTAAGAGACCCCGTGCGCTTTTAATGGGTGATAGACAACCATCATTGTCGCGTCTCGAAATTCGTAAAGCCTTTTGGACTAATTCAAAAGCTTGCCTCAAGCCAAGAGATGAATGTTTCAATTCTTCGGACCCGACAAGCCGCCAACGGAAAAATAATGGATATGTGAACCCACAGATACGTAACTTCCCTTCATCGCATCACTAGTCTAATTAGTTATCCATACTTCCTTCAATTAGACTTGAAGGGAGGAACTTGTGATGGGGTTGAGCATCCCAAGTTTGACACGTGGCACGGAGAAGCTACGTGTCAGGGTTCACCGAAATCGACCATCGAGGTCAGACTCCCGAGACTAGGAAGACAGACGCCCAAGGTCATCCTGAGCCTTAGGCTCCTGAGACCACCTCGGGAGGACAGACGCCCGAGGTCATGCCAAACCTTAGGCTCCCAACACCACCTCGGGAGGACAGACGCCCGAGGTCATGACAAACCTTAGGCTCCCAACACCACCTCAGGAGGACAGATCCCCGAGGCCATCCCGGGAGAGTACACCCTAAAACCAACTCGGGAGAGCAGAGTCCGAAAATCAATAGCTCATATAGCCCGACTTCAGGTAGTCGTTCCTCTTTCCAGATTAGGAAAGTCGTCCGATAATTATTGTCTGCTACATGTAACAATTAAGGCCTTAATGGTCGTAGCGGCAGTTACCTAAAAGTTATCATATAACCAACGATTAAGGAACATGGAAGAGAACATGGAGACACATGTGACCAAACCCTCAGGTATATAAAGTACTTCGGCATCCAGGAAAAGGGGGGTAAGCTTTCTGAATCTAAGACAATTCTACTTCTTCGTTGTCCTCCTGAGATAACTATGATTCCTGACTTAAGCGTTGGAGTAAGCTCCGCCAGAAGACCTTCCGGTGTGTTCCCATTAATGCTCGTGTTGATTTCGTAGGGTGCAATCATCTTCTCTTCATCGCCATCTCATGGGCTATACTTTGGTGACTCATGCGTCCACGTCAATTCCTTTCCGGAATAATAGATAAGGAAACATTGTAGATCGAGGACCATTCATTAAATACCAGACAAGTAAAAAGTCTAGCGGAGGATTTTCGGATGAAAATGATTGTGAGGCAGTGACATTTATTGTAGGACGAGAATGATTTTCTTGCAACCTAGTCACATAACTTAACCAAAAAATCCTTAG
The DNA here is from genome assembly GCA_024364735.1 of Boesenbergia rotunda. Classification (NCBI taxonomy): domain Eukaryota; kingdom Viridiplantae; phylum Streptophyta; class Magnoliopsida; order Zingiberales; family Zingiberaceae; genus Boesenbergia; species Boesenbergia rotunda. The sequence continues at coordinate 22,900 of JAGFNQ010004361.1, forward strand.
GTATATTTCAAAGTCAATGTCAATAACAATTCTAATCAATCGATCTATGAAGAGTCACTCCATTAAATTTGTGTTACTTCTAAAGGGGTACACAATTCGTGCTTACAGATGTAACTAATAATTAAGATGTAGATATTGTCTTCTTAAAATTTGAGAGTTAAAATTTATCAAGTCTAATATATCCTTCTTTATAATATCCGAGCTAGTAATCCCTATAATTTATTGACCTTGGACGAGCAAATCACCTTTTATCATCTAAAAGGATAGACAATTAAGACAGTGTTCACTTTAAGACGGATTAACGAAGACGTTAAAAATGAACGAATCATCTTTTACCACGTCATTGGCCATTCAATTCATATTTTACATTAACTCTTTATTTCTTAATTAAATTTACATCATAACAGTAGATTTCAGAAAAAGTCAGGTCAACTATTTGTCTTATATTTTTAGTGTTATTCATGTTTCACTATATGAATTTGATTGATAAATTTCGTCCTAAATTATTTCGATAATTATTATTTACAAAGTAATATATGATAATCTATTTTGATTATTAAATTTATATAGTAAATATTATTTTAGACTTTATATATTATAAAATACGGGTTTTAATTTAATTTTTCATAAAATTTATTATATTAGACTTTGAAACGAGATTAGCACGAAAAACGATAACAAGGACAATAAAGAATACACACAAGATTTACGTGGAAAACTCTTGACGGGAAAAACCACGAGCAAAGGAGGAAAAATCACTATGAATGGTGGAATACAAAGTCGGCGACTCTGATAAAGTAAAGAGAAGTAGAGAGAAAAGAGAGGTAGAGAGAAAGCAAGAAGAGGTAACTAAATAACTTTCTTGATTGATAAAACTTGTCCATGAGTACACAATTTATAGAGACCTTAGGATATTTAGTCAAATAAAAAATTAATAACGAAACTGTTAATTAACATATCTATAAAGAATATGGTAATTAACATATTAATAATAAATATATCTAATAATAAATTAACGGATCAAACTGAATTCGGGTCACCAAACTCTAACAATCTCCACCTTGACATGAATTCCACAAATCTTTAAAAGAACATTCTCCACCTCTTCCACAAATGCCCCACAGGAAAATCTCAGCATCTAGCACCAACCAAGTCCAAGCAATGCTTAAACTTATCTATAGGGAGTGACTTAGTCATCATATCAGTAGGATTTTCATGAGTACTAACCTTCCTGACAATAATATCACCACGAGCAATAACATCACGTATAAAATTATATCTCACATCAATGTGCTTTGTCCTCTCATGAAACATCTGATCCTTCGTGAGGAAAATGCACTCTGACTATCACAAAAGACTGTAGTAATCTGTAAGTCTTCGCTAAGCTCACTGAAGAGTCATTTCAACCAAATAACTTCCTTACAAGCTTCTGTAGAGTCATATATTCAGTCTCTGTAGTGGACAATGCAACTGTATTATGTAAAGTAGATTTCCAACTTGATAGCACAACTACCAACAGTGAACACGTACCCTGTAAGTGATCTTCTTTTATCAATGTCACATTGTGACTGCAACATCACCTATTACTGTGGATCCCTGCAGAACATATAAACTAATGGTTCTTCTTAGTCCCTTCATCACAACAAGAGACCCTTTACTGACCTTCACAGCTCCACCTTCACCAGTGTACTTGTACCCTTTAGAATCAAGAATACTCAAAGAGATCATATTTCTCTTTCAATCAGGGACGTGCCTCACATCACCAAATGTCCGAATGACACTATCAAACATCTTAATTCTAACCGTACCAATGCCAACGATTCTGCAGGATGCATTATTGCCCATCACAATAACACCACTTGAAACCGCTTCATATGTTGAAAACCAATCCCGATTGGGACATATATGAAATGTACAGTAAAAATTAAGAATCCATTCCTCACTCTGCTTTAAATTAGCATCAGATGCAACGAGAAGTTCACCATCACTATGATTTTCGGCAACATCAGCCTCACCAGACTTCTCTGATTGTTTTCCCCTTGAATTTTCACCTGCCATTTTATTCTTATTCTGTAGCTTGTAACATTATGATTTGATGTGACCCTTCTTCTTGCAATAATTACAGATCTTATCGCTATTTCTGGATTTTAACCTGCCCCTGATATTACCATCAGAGTCTTCCTCCTGAGTCCTTCCTCGAATAATAAGACCCTCACCCCAAGCCTCAGATCCTTCGACAAGCTGTTTCATTTTCTCTTTAGAAAATAATGAATCATAAACTTCATTCAAAGTAAGAGTATCATGACTATATAAAATAATATCTCTAAAAGTGATATATGACGAGGGTAAAGAGCACAGTAAGATCAATGCTAACTCTTCATCGTCATTTTTGACCTCCAAAACCTCTAGGTCAGAGACGATTTCCTTAAACACGATCAAGTGATCTCTTAACGATGTATCTTCTGCCATGCGATAAGAATATAAACGTTGTTTCATACCCAGTTTTCTCGTAAGACTTTTTCTCATGCACAACTGCTCCAGTTTTAGCCATAGTGCAGCAACGGATTTCTCCTTCAAAACATTCTGTAAAATCTCATTCGATAGATGAAGGTAGATCTAAGATAGGGCATTTCGATTCTTATGTTCCTTTTCCTCCTTTGTCCATGTCGAGGGCATGTTGTCTATCCCGAACAGTATGTCGTCCAAGTCTAGTGCTCAATTGGCTACCAGGATTCATAAACATTAGTACTTAGCCTAGAGGTTTAGAGTTCGAATCCCGGGGAAGGCAAAAATCCACTGGCCAGGGGTGGGAATTTCTTGTGAGTAACGGCACGGCCGACGGTCGACGACCAAAGGAGCCAGGTTGTTGGGCCGCCAAAAATAAAATTTGGCCGCCCAAGGGGCCAAGGGGTCGGGTCGACGGGCCGGGTCATTACACTGTCTATCCCGAACAGTACGTCGTCCAAGTCCAGATGTGCTAGCACTGCTCGCATCTTAACTTGCCACAGCATAAACCTGATGTTGCGATCCAAAAGCGGAATATCATACTTCATGCTTGTTGTTGTCATTAATCCCGGTTGAAATCCTCAAAACCAACCTCACTCTGATACCACTTGAAACGAGATTGAAAAACGACAACAAGAACAATAGAGAACACACACAAAATTTACGTGGAAAACCCTTGACGGGAAAAACCATGGGCAGAGGAGGAAAAATTACTATGAATAGTGGAATACAAAGTCGGCGACTCTGATAAAGTAAAGAGAAGTAGAGATAAAAGAGAGGTAGAGAGAATGAAAGAAGAGGTCACCAAATAACTTTCTTGATTGATAAAACTTATCTATGAGATATACAAGTTATTGAGACCTTAGGATACTTAGTCAAATGAAAAATTAATAACGAAACTGTTAATTAACAGATTTATAAAGAATCTGTTAATTAACATATTAATAAGAAAATATCTAATAATAAATTGATGGATCAAACTGAATTTGGGTTATCAAATTCTATCAGACTTCATATATTATAAAACATAGGGTTTAATTTAATTATGTATAATATTTATTTATGATAAATCTAGATGGTTAGAATATAATGCGTCAGAATGAATTTTTATAAATAAAAAATAATAATATAATATGAAAATAAATATGAAAGAATATAATTTAACCAAATAATAAATTATAAAATAAAATTTTAATTTATAAGTGTTAAAGTAATAAACTTGAACCTGTTATTTGTCGCTCAACTGTGATGATTGCATACAGAATCGCTAACTTCGTGCGTGGATCGGTGAAAGTTATCATTTTAAGCACTAAGATGCATATATTGTACACAGATCTGGTATATCTGATGCTTCGATTAACAAAGGTGACCTATCAACTCCCCAACCTCGTGGTCGTCCTCGTCAGAGATATCAACCAACTCCTCGTGGTGTTAAATGATTGTTTGAAGCTTAGACAGTCATTATGTGCTTGCTGCTATCATGGGTGTGCATTTTACTTCTTATTTGTCAAGGGTTTATTTATTTATTTATTTATTGTGAGCAGATAGATTTCTAGATGTAAATACTCCTGATGAATGCTACTGGGTTTTGCATCGGCTTCACTTGCCATACAATTCGTGACCTCATGTGCCATGATAAGTCATCGGTTAGCATGGTGTTCCATTATGATGTTCTTTTTTATGACATTTCTTATCCTTGCACGCATTGGATATTCTATATTTTGCATCATTGTCATATATTTTCATTCCTAGTGATCCGGTCGGGTAAGTTTTTAGAACTGATTAGGGGCTCGGTCGGATTAGGTCTGGATCAGACGAAATGGGTCGGGTTCAGTATCAGATTAGTGCGCTAGATACTGATCTGGCTATGAGGATCAGGATTCGAAGCAACTTGAGATGGGGTCAATCAGTGGCATCCGAGCAGACATGCCCGACCGAGAACTTTAGCGGTTGGGGATCACCGGTCGGAAAAGTTTAGTCGGGATAAAGCAGAAACGTTTTGTCGGATCTCTTCATGAGTGTTCGGTAAGCAATAGGCCTCCCAGGCAGGGTCTCCCGGTCGGAGTTACCCAGGGTAGCCGACCCAGAGTGACAGACCCAGGGTGGTCGACCCAGCGTGACAGACCCAGGGTGGCCGACCTAGGGTGACCGACCAAGAGTGACAGACCCAGGGTGGTCGACCCAGGGTGGCCGAGCCAGAGTGGTCGACCAAGAGTGACAGACCCAGAATCATGACCTAATAGAGCTGCCAAATATTAATGGGGATCAGAGGAGACAACTTAGACAAATTGTTAGGCGCCTGTGACAGTTTCACAAAGCAACTAAAGCTGCCATTAGCTCTGTCTGCCAACTAGTCATCCTTTAATGAGATAGGACAACTTTGACAAGTCAGAGGGCTTCCCCTCCCCTATATAAACCCCCTTTGGGGCTCCGAGAAGGGGTTAATGTCATTTGGAACCTTTGTTCCACATTGTGTGCTCTTGGTTTGGTCCGACCCAAGTGACTTGTGTCCTATTAGCACTCAAGCCCGACCCCGACCCCGACCCCCACGATACTGTAGACCGGGGTCATCTTGGTCAGACCGAGTCATCCTAGCGAGGACCTTCTTCTCTTGTGGACAGGATCAAATTTGGCGTCGTCTGTGGAAATCTGTTTGATAGAAAGACGAAGATGAGTGACTCCAACAGGGTGACTGTTACTCTCTCACAAGAAGGCCTTGATCTGCTGGTAGCCGCTAAAGCGTAGAAATTGGCAGCAGAGCAGATGACTGCCGCTCGCTCGACTCAGGAGGGTCCCTTCGAGCCGGTAGCTCGCGTTGCCATAGAAGGTGGAGTTCACCCGGGTGAGTGCTCCTACTTCCACAAGCGCTCTTCGCCCCATCTGAGGATGCGGGACAGTCCGACCCAGTAGAAGTCTCTTTCAGCCAAGCAAAAATCAACAATGAGAAGGCTCCAATTATCCAAGCTTCGACCGAGCGCACTGAATTCCCCTTCTCTAGTCAAGTTCTGCAAGAGTCAGTCCCCAAGCATTTCCGGCTCTTGTCCATTCCAGAATATGAAGGAGCTACAGATCTAGAGGAACACCTGATGAAGTCTAAGGATGAAGCCTTGCTACATCAGTACATGGATGGTATCAAGTGCCGAGCGTTCCTGACCACCCTGGCAGGTCCCGCTCAGCGCTGGTTCGACAGACTTCTGGAGGGGTCTGTGCGAGAGTTGGCTGACTTCAAAAGAACGTCCTACTGAAGTATACCTGGCATAAGGAGACTCCCTGAGAACAATATCAAGGGCTTGAATGACTTCTTGAGGCAATGAAACCATGAACTCCTCTGACTCGAAAGGAGAAGTATCAGCCGGATACTGATTCCGGCGATATGCTCAGATCATAGTGGAAAAGAGTATGGTCGGCAACCTCGACTAGGAAATGATTAGCTCTAACGAAGCACTTCCCTCCGACAGTGCCGAAGTCCGACCGATTGGGACACCTCAAGCCTTTGCTCGATGACTGGAGGCACCGCCAGTGAAGGAGCCTACTCCTTCACAGGCTTGGCAATAGTGAGTTGCCGGAGTTCCTCGCTGATCGAAGAGGACGAAGGTGAATCTGCTATTGTGGCAGGCGAAGAGGCGTCTAGAGCTGGATCTGATCGAGGAGATTCAGGATCGAGCATCGGTCCGAATGGCTGCTTACCGACAAAGGATGCAGCGAAGATGTAATCTAGAGGTCATACCCTGGAGTTTCCAAGTCGTGATCATGTATGGAAGAGAGTCAAACCAGCCGGGGAGGTGAGCAAGTTGAAGCCCCAATGGGGAGAACTCTCCTTGGTGATCGAGAAGTTGGGGTTGGGAGTTTATTATTTGCGAGATGCCTAAGGAAAGAAGCTGGGAAGGCCTTGGAATGCAACACACTTAAAATTGTATCGTGAGGAAAGTCGAGTTGAGTGACCCCTGTAATTGTATCACATGAGTACGATAGTGAAAACTCAAGATATCTGAATGATGCAGGTCCAGACTCTCGCTCAGGCGAGTTATAAATGGGCATGCTCCCACGCACCCACCGGACTCGGTGCCGAACGGGCATGGCGCTCCACGTTCGATCAGGCCTGGCCTGGCATGGCGCTCCACGTTAGGTCAGGGTAAGCCAGACGGTGTCCAGACTCTTGCTCTTGCAAGTTATAAGTGGGCATGCTCTCACGCACCTACCGGACTCGGTGCCGATCGGGCATGGCGCTCCACGTTCGATTGGGCCGGGCCTGGCATGGCGCTCCACGTTCGGTCAGGGTAAGCCAGACGGTGTCCAAACTCTTGCTCTTGCAAGTTATAAGTGGGCATGCTTCCACGCACCCACCGGACTCTGTGCCAATCAGGCGTGGCGCTCTACGTTCGATCGGGCCTGGCCTGGTGTGGCGCTCTACGTTCGGTAAGGGTAAACCAGACGGTGTCCA
>JAGFNQ010004361.1:35116-57736 GCA_024364735.1 Boesenbergia rotunda
TCACGTAGTAGCTTTTTCCATTGGCTATTGGTTGTCTAGACTTTCAACATTTGGGGACTCCATTTCTCGTACCATTTCACTAGAATGTCGCATGCAGGTAATACTGACTGACTGACTGAATTTAAAGAGTTAACCGGCACAATTAATACATTCTAGCTTTTTACTATTAATTGATTGAAGCAAAATCTAAACTCAAATTATTAATATTGTATTTTGTTATATTTTAGTTTGCAGGAATGGATAAATATTTTTCTTATCCTTGAGTTTGCATGTTTTATTCTGATTGTTCTGTCTGTTTGTAATAGATTTTCTTTCTTGATATTTATACATATTATTTAATTTATTCCTATGCATTTTAAAATAGTGAGCTTGCTTATTCATATGCATTTTGTTTCTCAATGTTTCAATCAATGAATGGATAAATAGGTGATCCACAATTGTCTCATCGCCTTGGTTGGATCGATGATTCTATCATGCGGCGAGTCCTCAAAATCCTTCAGGAGGCTAAGATTCCCACTTATAGTAAAATATTGAGAGTAAAATATGATAAGTTACTTTAATACTATAAATAAATGGTGAAGTAATATAATATAAAAGATTTAGATAAATTTAAATAGTAACTTAGTTAAATAAAATTGTGAAGTTGTTCATGTAAATTGCTTCGTTAAATTATAATTTTTATTGTAGAAAAATATGTTCTATTTGTTGGGTTGCAAAGTTTACAAACATAATCCTATATTTAAAACACAAGGAAGAGATCATAGGCTTATAAGAAATAATGATATCTCCATTGGCATGAGGCCTTTTGGGAGAGCCCAAGAGCAAAACCATGAAGGCTTAGGACTAAGTGGACAATATCATAACATTGTGGAGATATCTAAATTTATTTTGGTCCTAACAATTGGTATCAGAGCCTTAGCTTTGTTTCATCGTTTTTATGGTAATAAAGTTTAAATTTTTTTTCGTCGATTTATTGTATGCATACTAGATTAAGTTTTCCTAGTATAATATAATTTTTATCGTCAAAAATTATGTAAAAGAAAATTCTAAGATAGACTTGTTTTCTAAGTTTTTCATATTTTATGTGAAAAATTACGAAAACGACGGAAGAACCGTCATGTTTAACCTAATTTTTTTTAGATTAAATTGTGATGGTTTAATCGATTGGCTTGGTCAATCAATCGATTATCAAGTTTAAAATTATGAACAGAATAAATTTGATTTAATTGATTGTACAAATTTATTTTAATCGATTATCGTCTTAAATTTGTGATATGATGAATTAGGAATTATTTCAATTAAAATTGTTTTTTTTATCGATGAAAATTTCTTTCATGTGATTTTTTTTTCATTCACGTTGAAAAAACTATTTCGTAGAAACAGTAAAGTGAATTTTATATATATAAAAGGCTAATGCATTCAATATTTTTCTTGATGATTTGATTAAATAATATTATTTAATACTATTAAATTATAGAACCATAAAGAAACTCTAATTTTTAAAGGAGGGTTCTATATATGATATAGTCGTATATATTAAGTTTTTAGATCGATTGGGATAATCAATTGGATCATACCATTTGCTTACCGTATAGTATCAATCGATTAATGAGCATAATTTTGAGGTGTTAATACTAATAAAGAAATTATCTGTTAAATTAAATATTCAAAATTTTCTTGGGTCTATCTACTAAATTGAATTATTGTGTCGGCCCAAAGGAAGGCACCTTAGGTCGGTTTTGTTGGAAACGGGATGGCTAGAGAGGGGGGGGGGTGAATATAGCCAATCAATGCAACCTTTGACACTTAGCAAGTTTCTGCAACTTAGAAATCAGTAGCACAGCGGAAAGAATAGAAAGCAAGGTGTGCAGAAAACTAATGCGCAAACAAACCAAACACAGCTAGCAAGATCGCTAACAAGGAGGATTTACAAGGTTCGGGGATAACTTGCCCCTACTCCTTGGCGTGCCCTTAAGGTGGGCGATCCCTTGATCGTCGGCAGATCAAGCCCCGGTGATCACCGGATAAAAAGCAACCTCCTTCTCGGTGGAGTAACCTCTACACAGTGTTTCAATCACAGATAAAGTTTATGCACAAAGAAACAACAAGAAGAATCTTACTCAAACACTTATCAAGGACAAGAACGCAGCAAGCTTCCCTGAGCTCCACCCAGTGGCGATCTCACGCAAGAACCCTTCTTCGTGTCTTTCCATTGTCGAACTCCAAGCTTCTCGTTCTCTCCTTCAAGCACTCAAGTAATGGATGATTGCTTCTCGATCACTTGCTCAGAATGATAGAAACTTCAAAAACACAGCAATCAGTTGTGGAGAACTCAAGGCGGCAATAACTCAAAACTCAAGCTGTAAAACTCTGCTTCACCGAAGCTATCTCTCATCCCTTTTGTTTCTCCACTAAGCATCAAGTGACCTCATCTCCAGCAGCCTCCAGCTGCCTCACTGCCAACGCCAGCTACCACTGAACCCTTACTGAACTTCCTGAGCTCCCTCAGCCAAGCTTCAGTCAGCGGCTTCAGTCCTGCAGCTCTAGCCGTTGCAACCTGAGATGAGAAATGGACAAACCTGCTCCAAGGAAAGCCTCCATTGACTTCTCCTTGAGTGTTTGAATCCTCCCCTGTCACCTGCAGCTTAATCAGACTGCTAGAGCAGTATATCACACAGTAAATCAAACATCAGAGGCAAACAACAGCAAATCGGATACGGTCAGACACGATCAGAGCGTCTGATTGTGCAATTTGAATTAAAGTGATCGGTCACCTGACCGATCAGAGAGCCTCCTGATCGGTCACCAGACCGATCAGGCTCCATCCTGATCGATCCCCAATGCTCAATCAGAAATCGCGATTTCTTTGAGATTCTTCTAGACCGATCACCAGACCGATCCCAGGTCGTGGATCGTTCACCGGACTGATCCACCCTTATATCGGGCGATTTCTGAGTTTCTCAGCCTAAGCCTTCTGATCGGTCAACTGACCGATCAGGGGTTCTCCTGATCGGTCACCAGTCCAATCAGATCATCACCAGACCGATCAGGCACCATCCTGATCGATCTTAGTGAGAAACCCGAGAAGCTGGATCGTTCTCCAGAACGATCTGCACAGTTATCCTGATCAGTCACCAGACCGATCAGGTGCAGATCAGCAGGGGAACTCAACCTCACTGTTTGCTCCCTGATCGGTCAGCAGACCGATCAGGACCCAAGCAGTAGGTGAAACACGCACTCCCTGATCGGTCACCGGATCGTTCAAGAGCAGTACAGTAGGTTCCCAACCTCACTGTGTGCTCCCTGATCGGTCACCAGACCGATCAGTCATTGCTGGATCGGTCACCAGACCGATCCACGTTGGAGCAGCATGCCAGATTCTCTGATCGGTTACCAGACCGATCCAGGGACTTAAACTTAGCCCTCCAAGCTAAGTTTCCATCCACCTTAGCCCTCCAAGCTAAGGATTTTTCCATCTGACTCTCCAAGTTGGGAATTTGTACCTAACCCTTCAAGTTAGGACTTTTCACCTAGCCCTCCAAGCTAGGACTTTTCACCCAACCCTTCCGAGTTAGAACTTCATCCAACCTAGCCTTCCAAGCTAGGCACTTGACCCTCCAAGCCAGGACTTTTCTCCAGGATGGGAATTTGCACCTAACTCTCTAAGTTAGGACTTTTCACCTAGCCCTCCGAGCTAGGACTTTTCACCCAACCCTTTCAAATTAGGACTTTTCCAACACCTAGCGCTCCAGTCTAGGATTTTCAACACCTATCCCTCCAGGTTAGGATTCTCGAACACCTAACCCTCCAGACTAGGATTTTCCAAACCATGCCTAATCCTCGATCAGGACTTAAATATAATCATAGTCATCAACCTAAACATAAATCGGTGTCAACACCAAAACAACAATCAGGGCCAGACTGCATCAACAATCTCCCCCTTTTTGTTGTTTGACAACCGATTTTAAGTTTAGGGATTCTCAATCAAGTTTTCCAAATCAGAATCATAGGGGAATCCAGATCCTCCCCCTACAACATGATCATTCTAAACTTAACCAATCCACACTCTCCCCCTTTGTCGAACACCGAAAAGGGGTCTAGAAGGGCTGTTAAGTCTAAACCAAACTCCCCCTCAACCCTAGGGGTATCCCAAATCAACAAAGATGTGATAGGTTGTAGAATAACCATATGAACACATGTGAAAAAGATAGAGCAAGATATAGCAGTCACATGCATCATACGAGCAGGAAGTAAAACTCACATAGCATGTCACGACAGTCATATGTATCAACTAGACATGGCATTAGAAGCATGAACATGGCACTGAAGCAAACATGTAGATAAAACTCATATAAACAATCATGGCATCAACAATAGGCATACTAAGATTAGATAATCATGTGAGGTAAAGTTAGACAAGTCAAAGCATAAACATCAGAAAAGTAGCAAGATGCAGGACACATGCATCAAGAGCAAGATACGTGTGGCACAAGGTCACAATAGTCAAGTCGCAGGGCATACAGCCCACAAGGCACACAAATCATCCATACAGACCACAGAGAAAAGTAAGAAACATCCAGGCTCAGACATCAGCGGGAGGGTCGTCATCGTCCACGAGATCATCCATCGTGGTATCAGTAGGAGCAAAGGACCCTGGTGCAGTACTCGAAGGAGGTGCACCTCCTGGAAATGTGTGGCTGCGCCACTCATCATACCATGTCTGCTGGAGTGTACGGGTCCCTGAGACCTCGGTCTCGATCCTGGTCAGGCGGCAATCGAGGGAGCGAAAGCCCGACCGAAATTCCTCGCGATCTGTCACCCCCAACTGAATAACCTCCTGTAGCGTCTGATCCAGCTCTGAGATCTGCCAGCGCAGATCAGGCTCCGGCTCGTCGTCATACTCGGTGTCAGCAGGAGGAGCCTCGTGTGGTGCCTGAAAATGCAGTGTCCCTCCAGGAAGATCACCAAGTCCGCGTCCATCCTTCCACACCAAGACCCCATCGCGCTCACGAATGATAATACCAGACTTAGCAAAAGCCCGCCGACCCAAACGACAATCTTGCTTAACCATGGGCACGGTCCTGCCCTTGGTGACATCAACACCAACTGACATAAGCCAATCAGTGATGATATGACCAAAAGGCATATAAACCGTGCGACGGCTGGGCTCACGGTAGGATAGGATAGACTGAAAAATACTCTCCATGATATCAAAGTCCATTCGGCAATGCATGCCGTAGAGCATAAGGCAGTGGTAGGGTCGGATCTCGGCCAAAGGCTTTGAAGTAATGGGTAAGATGCAATTTGTAATGATCTTGAAAAGGACGTAGTCAGCTGGAGCAAGTCGAAGGGCTGCAAAAGTAGGAAAAACTGGACCCAACTCATCAAGCCCGGCAGGGCGAGGATGACCGAAGAAGTGCTGATAGATAGAGTCAGGGGTAACATCAGCGAACGGTGCTAGCAGAGGATCAGGGAGCTCGGGATAGATTGAATAGAGGTTAGGTGACCGTCGACCACCTAAGTACTCTGCTAAAATCTCATATGAAAAATCGAGGTTCATCTTCCCGACACGAGTAGTGAACTCGAATCCTCCTTGAGGACCTTGTTGTAGGTTGTTGAAGAATTCAGAGACTAGGTCGTAATTTATGGTCCGTTCCAAGGAAAGAAGAAAACACAGATTGTAGTAAGTGACAATGTCACGCCCCGAGACCCAGGAGCCGCTGTTCCAATATAAAATCGGACAGCACCTCCCCTGTCTGGCGGACAATTTACACATACAAACCACAATATAACAATACCACGCAGTTATATTTGGCCTCAGGCCTCAAAATATATATAGACACGACACAAATGCAAAAGACAACTAAGTAAATCATACCTGACTGCGGACCGGTCCGACTTACGACGAAACAATCAATACAACAACCCCTCAGGGCTCACGACACATACGACATATACATATCCAATAACTGAATATGAAAACATAGACATTACTAAGTACAAAACAAACTTTATCGCCGCGATGGGTAGGGACTGGCTGCTGGGCTCTTCTGGCGACTCCAAGTATCTCAACCTGAAATAAAATCATATGGCAACGGGGTGAGTCCATAGCTCAGCGAATACCCAACAGATATGTATAGAAGGTTATACCAACACTAAGAGTTCAGCTAATACAGACTCATCTCAACAGTAAGGAAAAACTAGTACTGAACATACTGAGGTAGATACATACCTGAATCCATCTAACCTGGAAAGAGGGTAAGAAATACCAAAGGAAAACCAATAGGCATATAAACACAGATAACAAGTCTCCGGTATATGCGATGTCAAACAAGTGCAGCAAATAAGTGCAGCAAACAATGCACGATGCAAAATATGCACATGGTGCAATGACATGGTCACCCCTGACACCAGACAGAATCATCGTACACCTGTCATAGGGACGTCTGAACGGGTAGGGCTCTGACAACTGTACACCCTGCCATCACTGCTCCTGAGTGACCGAGTGGACAGGATGCTGGCGAGGGACCACCCCTCTACCCCAAGCAATGGGGGAGCTCCGCTCTCATCTCCTCGTGGCTCAGTACGAGAAGGGATCCCTGGCTGCTACCACGCCCGCGCTCACCCTCCAAACAGTGGCCGAACGGAGCAATACAGGGCAAATGCACACATCTACGGTATCCACTAACCCCTGAGTGGCCGTGTGTGCAAGTCATGTACCGGAAGACGATTAGGCTCAACCACAAGGGAGTCGCTGATCGCCGGCATGCAACAGTGCAAGGATGGTGTATGATAGATACACATACCTCCCTCCCAAGTCCTCAGTATACTAGGTCTCAGTCTGAAATCCTACAACAGGAAATACAGGTAACCTACAAGGTATACTGGCCTGAAACTACAGATCTCTCAAGGTCAAGTGCAAGAGGTACATCCCGATATCTAAGCATACATACAGATATGACAATACCCGAGACCGAAGGGAACCAACAACATGATAACTCAGGGATAAACAACAAGTATCCAGAACTGGCATAATAAACAGGGATAAACAACAATATCCAGAACAGACATAATAACCAGGGATAGCGTAGAATCTTACTGCTATCTATAACATTCTATGCATAACAAATGACAATATCAAAAGAGATAAGTCAAAGGGTACCCGCCTCCAAAGAGTAGAAGTCCGTATCAAAGTCGAAAGAACCACCCGTCAATAGTCCAATCAAGCTCCTGTATCAAGGATGCATTTAATTAGCTATTATACAAATGATAGCTAGCTAATAAATCCCTAAACCATATTAGGGTTAACCAATTTATCCCCTTTCCCTTAGTCACGTCTAGATTATGAGATTTAATTCTCACATTAGACCTTAGCTCAACCCAACTCCAGGTATCATGTGACAACATCCAAGAACTAAATGTTAAGTTAACAACCTAGCCCCAATAGATCAAATAGATGAACCATACAAATCTGATTAGGTTCGATTCCAAAGGATATTCGATTTAACCTCTAAGGATCCAAACACAAATCCAGAATCATTGAGAACCCCATCCATAATTATAATCACAAGCTAATTCACCTCTACCTCATGGTAGAATGGTAAAACCCTCCACTGATCAAAACAATAAACCCTTATCCAAACATCAAATGCATTCATGACCAAATCAACAGCCACACTCCAATATAGCACATGTAAACTGATTTAAATTCCAATTGGACAAGATATAGAACTTAACAAGATCATATGGCAACAAACCAAAAATCCCAACACAACAAATCATCCCAAGAGCTCCTCTAAATCAATGATTCAACTCTATAAATTGATCACAAAACCCGAGTCCAAACTGACCACCCAAAGCCAAATCAACCAAGACTCAAATCCAAAGCATAGAGCAACAAATCTGAACAGCAATGAAACGCTAACAACCCATACCTGATCGGCAATGGCACCTTCTGAGCGCAGCTCTATAGGATTTAACAGAAATAAAAATCGAAGGAATAACCATCCAAAATCACAACCAACCCATAGTAAACAATTTCTTGCATAAATCAAATAGCAAAAGAAATTTAGTAATATTGCTAATTCCAATTTCCTCACTGTCCTGTGCACTGACCACCACTGAATCAAAAAGCTAACCAGTCCCTAAAGCACAACCAACCCTCTGATTTGCTACCAAAACAAAGAATTAACTAGGGAAAACAAATCGACTCTCACTGATCTGATTCACAGCAACATCAGATTACCAATCCAACACGATCTCTATAGCAAGTAGAGAAGATAACAAAAGTGTTCTATTCAAATGCTCACCCAATTCCACCTTCAATTCGTGAAACCGAAATCCAAATCAAGAAAACACCTCTCGGTTGTAATCCAAGCAAGCACAACTTCAAAATTAATGTTAAGTAACCCAATCGCTTACCTGAGATGCGTTGATTCATGAATTGCCAGAAACTTCCTGCTCGCTCTAGCAAGATCTGCTCTCATAGCCAGAATATGCCACTGAGGATCCTCCTCTTGACCACCACCTTCAACCTTTCTCCCCAAATCCATCCTCAATGAGCTAAGTCGAAATCCCCTCCCTTGCGTGAAGAAAAATCATAGCCACTTCAGCAATGGCATCACTGCCATAAGATCCAAAACAAAAGGAGAAAAGAAAACATCCTGATGATCGGATGGAATCACACGAGGAAATCAAAGAGATTCGGGAAAACAATTAGCCTAGATCTTATCTCTTACCAAGTAGTTGCTGGAGAAGGAGTGGCCCAACCACTCGCTCCGGCTACCATGGACGATCAACAGTCACTCCACGAAGAGGGCTCTAAGAACCCACTAAAGAAGAGGATCGAAGGCGTCGATCGATGGAGGAGAAAGGAGTCTGGCCTTGGCTGCGAGTTAGGGCACGCAGAGGAGAAAAAGGAAGAGGGGTCGGCGCTTGGCTAGGTCTCGCGCGAAGGGGGAGGAAGAAGGAAAGAATCGGGCGGCTGCGGGCTTAGGGCATCGAGAGGGATTTGGCCGAAAGCTTTTGATACACAAGGGAGGGTCTTTTTGCAAAAAGGCCCTTCGACTTTAGAAATTCCAATCCTACCCCTAGGGCAAAGGATTTAACCATTTAACCCCCATTTATTATAATTTAACCTCAAATAATTTCTATGGTTAAATTATTTACCCTCTCATAATTTAGAGTTTACCCAAAAGCCCCTGGGCTTCTCCCTTAGGGCCGGAAACCGTAGACTCAATCCGGAAAAATCCCGAAAAATTTTCTGGTACAGACTTTCGAATCACTGTATTTTACATTCTCCCCCACTAATAAAAATTTGGTCCCCAAATTTTACTGTTCCTTATACGGCACACACTAGCATCAAAACATGTCTGTACTCATCATGAGCAATCACTTCAGCTGATACCCTAAGGTTACAGTACTACGAAGCAACTGGAGTTATCAATCCAGAGGTTATCATTTAATAACCAGACACACCCGATCAATCATTCAATCATCACACCTATCTAGGGCACTCAATCCTAGGATCACTGGCGCCCCACCAATACTTCGATCCTCAAACATAAAACGTCAAATCCATGGGTATCACCCAATTATCCTCATGTCAATAACATCCTCCTAAGCATCACAAGTCATATATATACCACCTCTAATAGACCGGCAGAAGATCACATATAATTTAAAAATGGTGCCAATATCTCGTACCATATGCTGTTATCAATAACCGACTTCTTAACTGATCAACCATCGAAAGATCATTTATCCGTCAAATGATCTATCAAAAATCTATAAATCAGATAGGTCCATGTCCACTAATAGAATCCTCAAAATACAACATATTCATAGAGATTCATCAATCTTAATCGACCTCTCAACACCAACGAGAAAGTCCACGGCGGTATCAACCTTATCATCCCGTGAACTAATAAATTCACGATGGGAGTATAATAACCGAAAACCAGTGGACATCTTTAACCTCCTTATTAATGTCCAATCTCACCAGAAGGTAAGGATACAGACTCTAGTGGGTCGTACATCCCGATGCACCATCAAGATTATCCAACCATATACACCCAATCTATGAGTCAAAATCCCTCATAGAATAGCGTAGCTACTAGCGAGTCACGCCAACTGTCGACTCGTAAACCAGTACAGTCCAATTCCTCTATTCCACGGTCAAAACCCTCTGAGGTCCTATTCCATAACAAGGAGATAGAGACATGCTATCTCTCAGGAGTATCTCAACATACTCATAAAATAATTCATTTATTTCCCCACGGGTTGTCCTTGATATCATTTAACCAAAGGTGGTCTAGTTTTATAAGTGATTTGCCTCCACGCAAATCATAAGTCCGTAGATACCTTTTTAGTTATCCAAATCAAGTACAAGTGGTAACCAGTAAGTGTCAAGCAAATAGCGTTACACTTTTCTATATAAGCTCAAATCACCCATCAACATGTACCTTCTAGGTCAACTACCAAGTACAAGTGATCCATGGTCAAAGTCCCCAAGGAACAAATTGTATCAATCCTCTACTAATCATAATAATATGTAGCTACTGCTACCCTATTGCATCAATGCAGATCATGTACTCAAAACATGACATCTAGCTTATCTGTCCAGATATACCCAACATAAGCAAAACTTGTAGCTCCATGAGCTACTGTGAATTGCTCCAATAACATGAGAGAAGTTCTAACTATACATAAATATACAAGAGTGGTAACATGATCCAATAACATGTGAGAATTTCTAAATCATACCTAAATATATAGGTATAGTAACATGATCCAGTAACCCGAGAGAACCACTAACCATACCTAAATATACAAGAGTGGTAACATGATCCAATAACATGTGAGAATTTCTAAATCATACCTAAATATACAGGTATAGTAATATGATCCAATGACATGAGAGAATTCTTAATCCTACCTAACCAGGATAAGGAATACAAGAGATGAGAAGAAATACCTGTCGCCCGAAGAAGTCCCATCACGCCAAGTCCCAAACAACCACATCGAGAAAACTACTCCGAACAAATCCGACAAGACTCGTAAAACCATTAGACATCGTAATCCACAAGTCCCGAAGGTATCCGAAAACCTGAGCTCTGATACCAAAATAAATTGTCACGCCCCGAGACCCAGGAGCCGCTGCTCCAATATAAAATCGGGCAGCACCTCCCCTATCCGGCGGACAATTTACACATACACAGAACACGACCACGCAGTTTAATTGGCCTCAGGCCTCAAAATATAGATAGACACAATATAAAAACATAAGACAACTAAGTAAATCATACCTGACTGCGGACCGGTCCGACATACGACGAATAAACCAATACAAAAACCCCTTAGGGCACACGACAACACTCCCAAGACATATACAAGTCTAAGAAGTAAATATACAAATAGACACTACTAAGTACAAAACGAAATAAAATATATCAACCCCCGTCACGATGGGTAGGGACTGGCTGCTGGGCTCTTCTGGCGACTCCAAGTATCTCAACCTGAAATAAAAATATATGGCAACGGGGTGAGTCCATAACTCAGCGAATACCCAGCAGATATGCATAGTATGTTATAATAACAATAAGAGTTCCGCCAATACAGTCTCATATCAACCAGAGGGAAAGACTGGTACTGAAAATACTGGGTAGATACATACCTGAATCCATCTAACCTGGAAAGAGGGTAATAAATACCAAAGGAAAACCAATAGACATATAAGCAGGATAACAAGTCTCCAGTATATGCAATGTCAAACAAGTGCAAGAATCAAGTGCAGCAAACAATGTACAATGCAAAGTATGCACATGGTGCAATGACATGTGTCACCCCCTAGTCCCAGTCAGGATATCGTCATGACGTCCGCGTGGGTAGAGCTGTGACAACCTGTACCCAGTCAGGACATGGTCCACAACGTCCGCGTGGGTCAGCATGCAATAATGCAAGGATGGTGCATGCCCCAAACATATAAAGCACCCTGATGCAATGACATGCGTCACCCCTAGTCCCAGTCAGGATCGTCCACAACGTCTGCGTGGGTAAAGCTGTGACAACCTGTACCCAGTCAGGATCGTCGTCCACAACGTCCGCGTGGGTAAGCATACAATAATGTAGAGATGGTGTATGATAGATACACATACCTCCCTCACCAAGTCCTCAGTATACTAAGTCTCAGCCTGAATTCCTATAACAGGAAATACGGGTGACCTACAAGGTATACTGGCAGAAATCTACAGATCCCTCATGTCAAATGCACGAGATAACATCCAAATATCTAAGCATACATATAGATATGACAATACCTGAGACTGTATGAAACTAACCGCATAATAACTCAGGGTTAAACAACAAGTATCCAGAACAAGCATAATAACTCAGGGATAACTAACAAATATCCAGAACAGGCATAATAACTCAGGGATAACTAACAAGTATCCAGGACAAGCATAATAACTCAGGGCTAGCGTATAATCTTACTGCTATCTATAACCAACCATGCATAGCAATATGACAATATCTGAAAGATAAGTCAAAGGGTACCCGCCTCAATCGCAAGATACTCGTATCCGAAAGAACCTTCCGTCCGCTAATCAGCAATGATATATCCAATCAATGCCCTGTATCAAAGGCATAATGTTTAACTATAATACCAAATCGACTGTTAACTAGCTAAACACGATCCAAACCCAATTATCACCACCCTAAAGGTGATTGTCACTAATTAACCCTAATTAGTGATTAATTTCTGTTTAGGTTGAATCGTGACCCAAGTTAGGTTTTATCCTGGCTTATCCCAAATCAATCAAGTGTTAGTCTATTAGGTTTAATCTCAAATTAAACCTAATCCGTAGTTCAACCAAGAGTTTACCCAAAAGCTCACGGCAAGCACACCCAACGTGCTGCTAATTCAACTTTCCACCTATAGTGAACCACATAAGATTCTAATTCAATCCAACATACATCCCAACACCAAAAGGAAACTCACAGTAAGAATCCAAGCCTAGGATTACAACGTAACACAAGTGAAGCTCTCGGCACAGCTTCAACTCTTATTTAATCAACTCAACAATGTATCACAATACACAAAAATATAGAATTAAATGAAATGAAGCTAGACCATCATTCCAACACATTTCAACAGAATCTACACACCTAAATCCAAATTGCATAGCCACACTACCAATCTACGATTCAACAAGCACATCAACCACATCATGACCAATTCTTGGAACCTATCACAAAACATCCCATTTACCCAAGCTTCATCATATCCAAGTATCAACCCATAATTCTAATCAAGTTAATACACACAAGAAACTTCAAATACTACCACTCACGGCACCACTCCAACACAAAAACAAACATCTACATGCTTTCCATATAGCTACCCAAATTCACTCAAAATTCTCAATACAAACAGAAACCCTTTTTGAAACCAACAGAACAGGACATTACAAGAACAACTCATACATTGGAAGCAAATTTTCCAATATCCACTTTGTAATTTAGTACAGATACATCAAATTCAGTCCCTTACCTCAACTCTTTGGAGATCCGAAGCTCGAACTCTTCTTCCCAGCTCTGAAACAAAACCTCACAGTGGGTTGGAGCAGAAGATGAAGAAATGGAGTTCAATTCGAATTCCAATTCCAATTCCAATTCAGGAATCAGACCTGCCATCACAATCAGTTCGAATTCACACCCTCACGTCCATTTGCTCCATGCTAGATCAAATCAACTAGAGGATCCCTTACCTGAGTTGCTACCGGCGTCGCTCTCTTGAACCAAGACCAACCACAGATCAACGACGTATCGGCTCTCGAGCTCCTGACTAAGTGAACCCTAGCTCACCTCCGACGAGGCTCCGGCCGCGCGAGGGTATCATCGGCCGGTTGGATCACAGCAGTGCCCCAAAATGGCCATGGCGAATCCCTAGCTCACGCTCGCTAGGTGGTTTGGGGATTGTGCAGTCGAAGTTAAGCAACTTGCCAGATCTCAAGGCAGTCGCCGGAGAGGTGGAAGACGAAGGGAAACGGCGGCGGCTTCGATTGTGATTGAGAGGAGGCGAGGAAGGGAGTCGGGTGGCTGGCGTCGGGTGCTCTGTGGTTTTAGGGCAAATCGCGTGTGAGGGAGGCTATAAGTGAGGCAAGTTTGCGAAAAACCACTCCAACCTTTTGAAATCCCACAGCTGCCCTTACCTAATAAGCACACTTGTTTCTTAGGCCCCTCATTTTTGACTAATTCCATATCAAACTTAACAATTGATGCATATTCGCAAATCAGGCCTTAAAACTTAAGTTTCAAAGCGATATAACCCCTTTAATTTCAATTTAGGTCTCGATAATCCTAAATCTTTTTCCGAAAAATTTTTCAGATCACGTCAAAAATGTCGGATTTAACATTTTACTTGTATAATTGTGGATTTACTCTAGGTTCTAGGATTTATACTCTTTTTGGACTTAATTGTAAATTTTGATATTTTCGAGTTGTTTTGTCACTTAATTTTTGATCTACTCTTGTAGGCTTGAAGGGATCATGGACCTAGGTCAAGTTGGGTCAAATGTTGAGTCAAAATTGGACTAGATCAAGTGGTCAAGCTTGGCATCATTTGGACCGTCCGATGCAAGAACGGTTAGATCTAGACCATCTGAGAACTTCTGATCCATCCGAGCTGGGGTTAAGGCTAATCGAGCGATCAGATCAAGATCTGAAGGTTTCAGCTCAATCAGGGATCATCTAACCGTTGGATCACGATCAGAGGGATCTAGACCATCCATTTCAAATATCAGCTTGATCTGAGCCATCCGATACAGATCTGGCAGATCCGAGCTACCACGAGGATGATCCTGACCTCTGATAGAGATCCGGAAATTTTGAATCAAATCGGGCAAAGATCCACCGTTGGATGAAGCGGAATCAATCTCAGCCGTCCATTGTTTAACTACTTAAACTGTGATCAGATCTCATTTTGCTCTGTCGCGTCTTCGCCTCTTGGTAGCTGTTCTTCGTTCCTTTTCACTTGTTCTTCATTCCGTTCGTAGATTTCTCCATCCGAAGGTGTGGCCAACTCGATTTAGACCTTGGATTTAGATCTGAATCGTTGGGAAGTTTTCTCCATGAAGTTTCCATCTCAAATTCGGCCAAAACAGGGATGATTGAGGGTTTCGTCAAATCTGTAATCTGATCGCTTGGATCGAGTTTGTGTACCATTTCCAACCATCTGAATCACCTGGAGGGGTCCTTTGGGTGATCTGATCATTCCGCAATCGACATTGCATCACGGCACAAGGAGATCGAGGAGATTGGATTGTTTCTTCAGAAACTGAGCAGAGTTTGAGTAGATCTGAATTGGAGTTTAATTTTCCACTGATTTGCGAGTTTAGGGGTTCTTGACTTGCCCTTGCGTGACGAACAAGGTGGTCTTGATACATGGGAAGGATCGATATTAGTTTTTAATGGAATTTCTTCTTGCTTGTAGCTGTAATTTCAATTCTGCTCTTAATCCTGTTCCTGCACTTGTATCAGCTGCGTTACTTTCAGTTTCTGAATTGCTTTTCCTTAATTAGGTCTTAATACTGCAAGACAATTAGTTAGTGAGCTTGTTAGTGCACAATAGTTTGAAATCTCATGTTTAATTCTCTTTTCACTGCTCGCAAATCGGAGTTTCAGTTGTGTATCAGTTTTTGTTCTTAACTGCAGTTTCTGTTCTGTTGCGTTTCAGTTACTGAAGCTCATTTTCTTCAATAGTTTCAGCCTTAAGTAGGGTTCAATCGTGCATTTTTACTAGCTAGGGTGTTCGAGTAGCATACAATGGTACTTATATCAGCTGTCGTGCATTGCATTATTTCTGAATTCTGTTTCTAATTTGCTCATCAACTGAAATTTCTGAGTATCAGATTTATTGATGCAGTATTTTAGTTTCTTATTTCTGTAGTTGTATCAATGGGATATTAGCTTCTCTGAATCTCATTTGAACTCCAATTTGAGCACTTGATATCAGTTTCTTTGCTTGGTTTAGCATCCAATTCAGTCTGAAAGTATGAAATGTATTTTTTGAAATTCTGTATTCTGATTTTTCATTAAGTTCAATTCTGCATTGTTGTCTCCATTTCTGATTCTCTTCCTTAAAATTCTGCATATCATTTCACTGAAATTGTTTTTCCAAGCAAATTGATGATTTCCACTTCTGAATTGTAGCTATTATTTCTGCAAGTTCCAAATTTCAGCACATGAGTTTCTTTTCTTTGTATCAAGTTTGTCTCCATTTCTACACTTTGTCTCCATTTTGTAGTTTCAATTTAACTTGCTTTAAGTTTGAATTCTGTAGTAAGAATTTCTTGCATCAGTTTAAACCGTAAATGCCAACACTGTCTTGACTTTCTTTGCGTAGCATCTTGTTTGCATTTGATATCAAAATTGTCCCCCAAGTTTGATTACTTTGCGTTGATAGAATTAAAATCGAAATTGTTTGCATTCATTAGTCAATATCTTCTAGCTTAAACTTGTCTAGTTGATTTTCTTAATCTTTAATTGAATTGTCATCTTTATTTCTGAATTGAAACAAAACCCACATTCTATTTGAAACCCAAAAACATTGACGACACAATAATGCAAGTTTGAATCGAGCAACTTGAACTAGTCCTTGGAAAAATACGACCTGTGACCCCTTTATTACGCTTTTCTTCTTTGATTGCAAAATGGGTTTCCAGCACATTTATAAATTTCTAAATTCTGATGGATCCACATTCGTGACAACTTTAATTAGCTAAATTGGGTCCACCAAATTTTTGGCGCCGTTGCCGGGGAACATACTAGTTGAGTTGTTTGATTTTTACTTGTATGCTTTTTGACATATCATTGGGTTCTATTTTTGTTGCTTATTCTTTTGTATACGGTTGCTGCTATTTTTCTTGTTTGTTGTGTGACAGGGCTGTAAGATCAAAATGTGGTCAACAGAGGACTATACAGAGCTCAAAGATGCACTGGTGGGGTTAAAAAATGTGTGTAAGGTGTAGGAATATCAACAAAAACATAAAGCTCAATCATCTACTTACCAACGGCCGATTCAGCCACAATTTCAGCCTTTCCAGCAATTTCAGCAATCAAATCAAGATTTTAAACATCCCTATTCGAATTTTCAGCAACCAAATCAGTTTTTTCAGCCTTTCTAAAATTTTCAGCAAAACCAACCAAATTTCCAGCCTTGCAACCAGAATTTTCAGCCCCTTCCATTTCAGCAGTTTAATCAAGGAGGCTTTGATGATCCTAACTAGGATGAGGCTCAACAACAAAGGATGATAGAGATGTGTCAACAAGTCGTACAACAACAGCAAATTTTACAAAAACAACGGCAAGACATCGAAGAACACTTTGGAAAATTGGTTGATCAATGGAATCAAATAAAAACCCAAAGATCAGAACAATTATCTTCTCAAGCTGCTTTTAATTCTGAAAGCACCGGAGTTGGTTTTATATCAGTTCAAGGTGACCCTAATGCATGGCCAAGTCCTTCTTCAATTGATCTTAGAATTTTGGAAGAAGGAGAAGAAGAAATCATCAAATATAGGGCACCTACAGCATGCATCCCTCCTGAGGCTCTTGTTCAAAATTCATTTCCAAATTGTTCAGCCCCAGAAGAAGAAACTGAAGCTCCACAGGACCATTCTAGACTTTTATTTTCTAATGATAGTATTATTGATGGTCCTAATTTTTCTGATATTGTTGTTGCAGATATTACAGGAGAAGCATTCATAGGAGATGATTCCATAGGTGTAGGGGATTGCACTAAGCCCCAGGGACCACCAGAAGATTCAGAGAATAAACCAGAAAGTGTAGGGACTTGAATGGTGGAAGCAAGCACCCAAGGATCACCTGCTTTAGTTGATTGTCCACCAGAACCTGAACCTGAAGTGGATCTTGAACATGATCAGGAAGAGAACACGGATACATCTACTCCTATAGAACCTCCAGGTGTTAGTGATATGAGAGAAGTGTCCTAAGGCAATCGCCTTATGATTGTAAAACATTTATATTAATAAATGATAATTCACTATTTGAGTATACATGCTTGTGTATTTGATTGGGATCTTAAACTCATCTACTGAATGTCCGCAATACAACTCACAGCATAAGAGAATTTGTGATGAGATCATAACTAGTGATTATCTCTAAATGCGCAAATGTGAAGTATTGAAAATATCCCTAGTCGATGAATTGATAAAAACGGACACTATCAATTCTGTTGAGACTAGCATGGGTTATTCTCTAATCAGGTGATTCTCACTGGCTGGTGACATTGGGATGTCCGGAGATAAACATGGATGCTAGTTAAGGGAACTAGTTCATTGGAGTGACTAGCTGTAAGACTTCATATGGGAATCTACATGTAGATATGTCAATGAAGATCTTACTGCGGCTTAAGTGCGATGTTCCTTTGACTTGCGGTGTTCAAGTCATCTTGATCATGGAGACTTATACTTTGACATCTTAAGCAAGCATCTCCAAGGAGGTGTGGACCCAGGATGATCGGGTATAAGCCGAAGTACCCGAAGATGTTTGAACAGCCTACAAAGGATTCACCACTCCTTGCGAGGAGATGTATACCCAGGCCTATCGTCGGATTGTTACTCAAAGCCTCTGGCCAGAGCATATCATGTTTAGAGTGAGAGTTTCTAAAATACATGAGAGTAATTAGAAATCCAAAGGACGAGTAAGACATTACTTGGGCTAGGTGTGACGTAGTCAGCCTAGTGGGGACTGACACCATTGACCGTGTCCTGAACCAAGTGGGTATAAGGTGGTGAAGGGAATGAGGCACGATTCATTAGAGCTGCTGAAGGGTTTCAGAATAATTTCTTCTGAGGTCAAACCGTTGATCTTTCGATTAATTGGGGATCATGATGTACTACTAGGTGACACTCATGATCGTTCTATAATTAGTTAATTATAGACGGCCAACATAAATCGAAAGCCTATTTAGTCACACGCACTACGAGTAATCCGAGGGATTTAAAACGAGTTGAAAATTGGATTTTCCGATCAAGAGAAATAAGTCGAATCTGAGTTAGTCAGAGGCGCATTACAAGCTAAAAATGGCTAAGTCTTTTGAAGGCTTTTTTTGGGCGAATTAAATGAGTTTAATTCACGGCGGTTCGGGTTGGGTTTGGCCGACCAAAGAGGGTGTTAACCCCTCTTTGGTGGCCGGCCAAATAAAAGGAGAAAATCAATTTAATTGGTTTAATTAATAAAATAAATATAGCGCAATTTATTTTATAAATTATGGATAAATAAATTTGTATAAAGAAATTTATATAAATAAAATTTATAAAAATTTATTCTTTTATAGAAGATTAAAATAATCCATGAGTTGGTTCATTTTAATTTTATAAAATCAATTATGAATTGATTTATCCATAATAAGAAAGTTTATAAATTTCTTATAAAATTTATTCCATAATTTAAAGAGAAGAAGAATTAGTTTTTATTATAAATTAGTTTATAATAAAGACTTGGTTTAAACGGAATTAATTCATAAGAATTTATAGGATAAATTTCTTATGATAAATAATTAGTTTTATTATAAAGTTAGTTATAATAAAATTCATAAGAGAATTTATAGGATAAATCTCTTATGATAACTAATTTGTTTTATTATAAATTGTTTATAATAAGACTAGGCTTAAAAGGAATAAGCAATAAGAAAATTTATAAGATAAATTTCTTATAACTAATTCCGTTAATTCGGTTTAGAGGGAGACTTAGCAAAGGAGTTGCTACTATATAAAGGAACCAAAGGCTAGCCCTTAATTCCAATCGAGTAATTAAGAGATTAATTATTCTCTCCCTCTCAATCTTCTCTTCTCTCCTCCTTCTCTTCTTCTTTCCTTAGGGCCGGCGCACCCTAGGTCCTCTAGGGCCAGCGCACAAAGGAGTTCCACCCTTTGAAGTTGGCGTGAGCAATTAAGAAGAAGGAGAACCCGAACACGAAGAAGAAGAAGCGGATAGCGACTCCTCTTCTCCTTCCTTTCTCCCCACCTAGGGCCGGCGCCCATTGGAGACCTAGGGACGGCGCCCCTTCCTCCATCTAGGGCCGGCTCAACTCCTCAAAGGCAAGTTGTTGCCGTGAGCTTCAAGGAGAAGAAGAAACCAACCAAGAAGAAGAAGAAGCGGATCACATCTCCCTCTCTCTCTCGGAATTCGATTCCGTTCTTGGTGGTTAGTTTCCTAACTCTTCTCTTGATCTTTCAAGTTGTGCCTATAGAGAATCTAGTAGTTCTCGTCGGCACAAAACTCGTGACTTGGTGAAGTCATCCCGAAGAGAACTCGGCGTGGACGCGAATAGAGGCGAAGCTTCCAAGGGACGCTACGGTTGGATCTCGTCCCTTTCTTCGAGTTACGCAAGGTACAAAAGTAAATTAGTTTACTTTTCGCAAACTTTTATTTTATGATTATGTCGATACACTATAAGGTTGCATGCTAGATACGAAGTTAAAATAATTTAGGAAATTATTTTATGCAAACTCTTCCGCTGCACGTAAAAATTTTAAATTTTACGAACTCGTATCCTTGTCGACATGCACCCGGTCCCAACAGTGGTATCAGAGCCGGTTAGTGTTCGACTTAATCAAATAATTGTTCTGTGGAAAACTTTGTCATGATCTCAATTTCAAAGAAAAATTTCAATTATGGAAACTTTCAAATTATAATAAATTTTAGATTTAGGAATTTCAAAGTTTGGAAATCCTCATGAAATTTCGCAAACGTTTGAAATTTTCTATTTTCTGAAATTTTATAATAATTTCGAAATTTTCCCATATTTGGAAACTTTCCAATTTTGGAAATTTTTCTATTTTAGAAATTTTCCAATTTTGGAAATATGTAAGTTTCCTTTGTACCAGAAACTTACAATTATTCTGAAAATCAATTTTCGAAATCTTGCAATTTTGGGCACTTTCTTTTAAGAAAGTCTAGATAAATTCATGGACAGTTAATTGACAATTAAATTTGAATTGGTTTTTAAAATTGACAACAAAATTCTTTATTTTGGATTGAACCTCGAGGAGCCGTCCAATTTAAAGTTAGTTGTTGTAATTTAATTTCTCAATTTTTTAATTGAAATTGTCATGTTTGATTGGATTGAGCCTCGGGGAGCCGTCCAATTGGATTTACAACACATTACTTTTCTTTGGGTATCTGAGCCTCGGGGAGCCACCCTTAGAAAATAATTTGTTGTAATTAATTAAATCCATGAATAAAATATGTTTAAGAGGTGATGCTCTTACATATTGTTGTCTCCAAAATTAATTAGGAAAATGATTTCCTATAGAGTTTCTTAAATGAGATTTTCATGAAAATAATATGTGGTTGAATTAAGGGATTTGTCTCTTAATTTAATAAGATTTGATTTAGAGAAATCAAAGTCTTGAACATATTATTTCCGAAATTAATTATGACAATTTAGGAAATTGTTTCCCAAAACAATTCCTTTAATAAAGTATGAAATTATGATTAGGAAATCCGGTTCCTAATTTAATTCATGAGACTTGATAAATTAAGTCACATACATACTTTATTAAGGAAATCGTTAGTCATGACATAATTTTATGTCATGAATGTGCTTAAAAGAATGAGACCCAAAACCCCTTACAAAATATTAAGGCCAACACCTTCCATTAATATGGTTAGAATCGGAGTTTTGTTTCTCGCTTGGGTTGATGGACACATCCATGCCCGACTTGAACCTCAACATGTTCAAACCATAGAATTAGTTTATGAATAATATAGTTCGAGTCAGAGGTCAATCATTAGTTTTGGTTGTTGGACACATCCAAGCCTGACTAAGCGGTTGAATGAGCTCCAACCATGTTAAAACTATTTCTTGATTAATGGGTCAGCCTTAAGCTTGGAGCATCGATTTGTTGTGCCACAGCCAAGGTCGATGTAAAGAGAGGTGTAGTTGGGTGGTATGTATAATGATACATACTTGTTAATGAGTTAACAACCCAATGATTTATGCAAACATTCAATTAGTTGATAGCATAATGTGATAGTTACATATATGTGATGTGTAATCGGTATAATTACCTACCTTCATAGCTAAGAAGAACTTGATGGCCACAACCATGGTTGTTCTTATCTATGGTTGGATATCACCTATTTGGAGATGTTCCTACGATCTCCCGAATTGATAATAAGGGTGATTCAATTCGTAAAATAATAGGATTTAATTATTTAATCAATCTTCTCACATAATCTCAATTTGTATTTCTAGGATAATCACTCGATCATGTCTTACATAAATTTGCGTTCCATTTTGGACACCAATAAACTGACCGGGCCGAACTTCATGGACTGGCTTAGAAACCTGAGGATAGTCCTTAAGGCAGAAAAGCCTGCTTGTGTCCTTGAAGATCAACTTCCCAAACGTCCTTCTGAAAATGCAACTCCAGACCAGTTTCCTGAGTTGCTCAACCTGCTGAAGACTATAGAGCCTTCTGTAAAGCAGGATCAGAAGACGATACTGTTAGTTGGTTCCTCAAAGAAAGGTTCTAAGAGGAAGGCCAAAGAACAGAATAAGGGAAAGAAGAAAAAGGCCAAAAAGACTGA